>CM076466.1:2937568-3087568 GCA_038419695.1 Scomberomorus guttatus | reverse complement strand
CACTTGACTCTTGAAAACTTATACTTAATATACAAAAATTTCAAAACTGAGATAACATCATTAATAAGGCATATTACCCGCCTCTACTGCAGACTGTTAATGCAGATACTACAGCTAACCCTGCAGTAAGTTGACTATATGAGTGATTTGACCACACATGAAGCTGTCATGCAGCTTGTCATTCAGGCAGGCCGACAGCCCCTCTGTATTGTCAGCAGAGTTTCCACTGCAGCTCTTCACATTAATGTTGCATGAAGCCAAAGTCAGTTTAAGCAGATTTACACAGTCTTCCTCCTCTGATGGTGAGTGGCGTTCTGCAGCTGCCAGCAGCTTCACTCAGATCTTTTTTTTGAGATACACTCTGGGCTTTTTGATTTGTACTGAACACAGTCCAGCCTGAGTGATGTCCACATAAACATCTCTTCCTGTCTCCCCTTTTTTTCTAATGAGCTCCACCACAGACTCCAAAACTAAACCCAAGTTTGTTTTGGAAAGAGATGTCAATAATTAATCTTTTCTAGCTTGATGAGCTTTTCCCAATGCACTTCTAAGCATGCTGGTGTAAACCATGCTGTCATGTTTACAGAAAATTTAAAACATTTCTTCCTACATTAACACTGGTACTGGAATTGGAACAAATAAGGATGGTGATGTCCACCTGTCTGTCTTTCTAAGTTTTAGTTCAGAGCAACATAGAGAGCCAAAGTAATGATGTCACTTCATGTCCAGCTTCTGTAACTCAACACAATCTCTCATTCAGTGTTTCTTTCATCAGTCTTTCCGGAAAAATGAAGCGTGTTCCTGGAGTTTAGCTTCTATATTCTAAGACAACTTGTCTCCGCTGCAGTCTGCTATAAGACATTAAAAACTTTTCGAGTTTAATGTTGTAACTTGGTTTCATCCATTTTCATAAAACTCACCAAGTTGTAATCTGTGCTGTGTAAAGACTTGTACAGCATTCACTCCTCTCTCTCCTGCTGTTATTACAGACATTTCTGAACTCGCTGTGACCCCTCCACTCGCTCATGGACTTACCTCCTCTGTCGAGTCGTGACGTTTAGCCCACAAATGTTTAAGGTTCATAGGAAATGGTGTTTGTTCACTACAGGTTTTAATGGCCCCATCCTTGCATCTGCCATCACCCCAGGACTATAAATTCACATTTTTAGCCATGCTAGCAGCTATGAGGATGGGATTGTTTGTCAGTTGGTCCACCACTTTGCTCCAGACTGAAATACTGTATCTCATCAACTATTTTAAGGATTGCCATGAATTTTGTTACACACATTCATGACTCACTCAGGATGAATTGTAATAATGTTGATGACACTTTGACTGTTCATCTTGCACCATCGTCAGGTCAAAATTTCACACACTGTATTACATTGGTTTATGACCAAATACCTGCAAAATGAATGACACCCCCATCAACCTTACCTGTATTTTTTCTTTACTTCATTGCCTCTGCTTGTTTGCTCCATAACCAGTAAGTCTCTCAGAATAGCTAAATTATCAGCATGTTGTTTGTTCCATCCAACATTTTCATTTTCTGGGGTGTAACGAAAAGTGCAGCCTGAAATTGTTTGAGAGACTAAATGAGGAAAAAATTGTTTTCACCTCATTTAGTCTCTCATTCACACTTTTAACTCATAAACAAACAGGAACACACATTTCATACTGCTGCAATAAAGTATGCTTACTGTAAACACAATTAAATCATCTTCACTTCTTTAATATAATGTAATTCCTATTGAAAAGGGTTATTGGGGGGATAACGCAGTGAGGGATCTCTGTAGATGCTAAACCAATACAATTATAATCAGTTAAGGAGAGGAAAGCTTGATTTAAATGGAGGAGCAGGAGGACAGGATAGTTTTAGTGGCTAAATGCCAACTAGTGCAGGATGACGTTATCATTAAAGATCCACTGTTTTCCAGGAAGTCAAACCAGTACTATTATGTAGTACTCTGGCACCTTGTGGTGCTCTACTATAGTACTTTTTGGTAGTTTGTAGTGGTATGCAGTATAGTATTTCAAAGCCAATCAGCTGACAAAAGAGACAGAGAGAAACAGAGACAGAGAGGTGAATTGAAATGTTCAGAGCAAATTGGATGTTTCCTCAAGAGAAGTAGAGAAAACACTGGAAGATGACAGATACTGTGTGTGTGTGTGTGTGTTTATAATTATATCAGCAGTCAGAGCTGATGGATGATTAAGGTTCCATCTGCAGCCTGAGGCGCCCATTAATCTGACGTACTGTGTGTGTGTGTGTGTGTCAGTTTCAGTCTGTATGTAGCAATTATTGCAGTATCATAACTGTCTGTCTGTGTGTGTATGTAACTTCATCTGTACAGTGTAAAAAAAGTAGATTTCAATATGAATCTAACTTCACTGCAGCAGCAGATGACTCGACACAGTATCATGGTGAGATGTTTTCGACTTTCACTTCACCAGATATACAAGATGCTTCACAAAATACACCTTCAGTACCTGCCTACAATAATTTCAGCACACATATTTCAGCATAGGGATATAGAGATAGAGGTAGAAACAGAGAGAAATAAAACTAAACTTAAATTGGGAACTTCCTGGAAAACAGGATATTTCAGTAGTGACGTCATGCTGCTCTAGCAGGGAACCACATGCACCCTAAACAATAAAGCCATCACAACAAAAAGCCCTTCTGAGCTTCTTCTTAAACTATAGCAACAGGTAAACAAAGGAAGTGTTGATGGCCATTTTATCTTTAAACTACAAGTAACCATAGCAACAATGCTGATATTTTATACTATGTTACAGTAAACTATCTGTAACCTACGTAGTAACCTTACGTACATACATAACATACATTTTTCCCCCTTAGAAAGCTTTAAGTGCTTAAAATCATCTAGTTTCACTTTGTCTTGTTCCAGCTCAGGTGGGTCAAAAAAACATTTTCCTGGTGATGTAAGAAGAAATTAATGGAGCAAAATGGTTCATATAAATATAATAAAATATACATTTTTAACAGAAGAATGAATGTTCTTTGGTTAACTGTAGATAATGTGGTTACAGTTCACTCCTTACTGATGAAGGATCATTCTGCTGCATTCTTCTATTATCTAAACTTATTAAATAGGTTACTTCATTGGATTTATTAATGCCTGTTTTTGAGGTCATTTTTCTGCTATTGAAATATAAACTAAAGTATACAGGGATGGGTAATATCTTAAATTCAATCTTAAGTCCACCTCAACAAGTCCAAAAGCAAACAGAAAACAAGAAATGGGAGCACTGATAACACCCCCCCCCCCCCCACACCCTCCATCCTTCCAGTAAACCATAAAATTCATCTGAAAACACCACCTCAGCATCTCTGAAACTTCTTTTCCAGGAAGCCACAAACCCTGTGCACTCCCAGACTATATGAAAAAATGCAACCCTGTCTTTAAGACATTTATACTACTACAGTAATTTGTTTTGCCAAATGCTGTTTCAGGGAAACATAATTCATTCCTGGATTATGTTAAGTGGCAGCTGGAGGTGATAGGAAGTGATCAGGTGGTCAGGGTGGATGGCGATTTAAAAAGCCTCATACACACGTGGACAAAATTGTTGGTACCCCTCAGTTAATGAAAGAAAAACCCACAATTCTCACTGAAATCATTTGAAATGTACAAAAGTAACCATGAATAAAAATTTATTGAAAATTAAACTATCAAAATCAGCCATTACTTTTGAATTGTTGATTGACATAATTATTTAAAAAAAATGAAACTAATGAAACAGGCCTGGACAAAAATGATGGTACCCATAATTTAATATTTTGTTGCACCACCTTTTGAGGCAATCACTGCAATTAAACGATTTCTATATTTGTCAATGAGCCTTCTAGATCTATCAACAGGTATTTTGGCCCACTCCTCGTGAGCAAACTGCTCCAGTTGTGTCAAGTTTGATGGGTGTCTTCTCCAGATGGCATGTTTCAGCTCCTTCCACAGATGTTCAATGGGATTCAGATCTGGGCTCATAGAAGGCCACTTCAGAATAGTCCAACGCTTTTCTCTTAGCCATTCTTGGGTGTTTTTGGCTGTGTGTTTTGGATCGTTGTCCTGTTGGAAGACCCATGACCTGCGACTGAGACCTAGCTTTCTGACACTAGGCAGCACATTTCTCTCCAGAATGCCTTGATAGTCTTGAGATTTCATTGTACCTCGCACAGATTCAAGACATCCTGTGCCAGATGCAGCAAAGCAGCCCCAAAACATAACTGAGCCTCCTCCATGTTTCACCGTAGGGACAGTGTTCTTTTCTTCATACGCTTGATTTTTGAGTCTATGAACATAGAGTTGATGTGCTCTACCAAAAAGCTCCAGTTTTGTCTCATCTGTCCAAAGGACATTCTCCCAGAAGCTTTGTGGCTTGTCAACATGCATTTTTGCAAATTCCAGTCTCGCTTTTTTATGATTTGCTTTCAACAGTGGTGTCCTCCTTGGTCGTCTCCCATGAAGTCCACTTTGGCTCAAACAACGACGAATGGTGCGATCTGACACTGATGTACCTTGGCCTTGGAGTTCACCTTTAATATCTTTGGAGGTTGTTCTGGGCTCTTTGGTTACAATTCGAACTATCCGTCTCTTCAACTTGTCATCAATTTTCTTCTTGCGGCCACGTCCAGGGAGGTTGGCTACTGTCCCGTGGATCTTAAACTTCTGAATAATATGTGCCACTGTTGTCACAGGAACTTCAAGCTGCTTAGAGATGGTCTTATAGCCTTTACCTTTAAGATGTTTGTCTATAATTTTGTTTCGAATGTCCTGGGACAATTCTCTCCTTTGCTTTCTGTTGTTAATGTTCAGTGTGGTACACACCTTGTCACCAAACAGCACAGTGACTATTTGTCACCCTTTAAATAGGCAGACTGACTGATTATGAGCTTGAAGACACCTGTGATGTCAATTAAAGGACACACCTGAGTTAAACATGTCCCTCTGGTCAAATTATTTTCAATCTTTTATAGGGGTACCATCATTTTTGTCCAGGCCTGTTTCATTAGTTTGTTTTTTTAAATAATTATGTTAATCAACAATTCAAAAGTAATGGCTGATTTTGATTGTTTAATTTTCAACACATTTTTATTTATTATTACTTTTGTAAGTTTCAAGTGATATAAGTGAGAATTGTGGGTTTTTTCTTTCATTAACTGAGGGGTACCAACAATTTTGTCCACGTGTGTATGTTGTGTCCTGGTTTGGAAAAGAAGAACACTTTAACGGAGACTAGAGATGGTTTCATTTAAAGGGGATATATCATGCTTTTTGTGATTTTCTGTTATTTATATACTGTTATGACGTCGGATGCTAAACATGGTCACAGTTCCAAAAGTTGAGGTGAACGTATGTAGAAATGCTCTGAATGCTTTGGGGTTGGGGTTCCGGGAAGATAGTTGCATGTTATGTGAAAAAATGAGTGCAGATTAAGATTGGAGCCATTTGAGGATCAGTTTGCCTTCCACAGTCTGTCAGTAGGTAGACATTAGGAGAAACCCTTTACTATGATAGTCTGCTAAACCCATAAATTCCCTGCTTAGTGTACCACACACTGCTCTAGCTCTAATCAACAGTTAAATCAATGTGAGCATATCAGCCTGTAGGTAACCAAAGAAACAATTCTGTCACCTGGGGGCATCACTGCCAGTAAGTGATAGTAATTATATTTTTACAGTAGCTTTACTATAATTATGTTTTACTGTATGATTGCTCTAATTGATGCCGTAACAAATTATGTGTGTTGATTTTGTTTTAATCACTGATGTCTGGGTTGTATGGTGAGGCTTGATGTACTCCAGGTTTTAAGATGTGTTGTCATTTGTATTTAGTGTAGTTTTATTTGGTAGGTTTTTTGCATACTCTTCATTCATATCATGTGTTTTATGCATTTTACTTTGAACATGTAGCCCATTTGATGAGCTTTTATGTGGTCTTTCTCTCCTGATGGTTTTATTTTTTCTGTCATTATACTGGTTCAGAAATAGGCCCATATGTTGGTGTTAGCATGTTTTCGACTATCAGATTAACAAAGGAGGACAAGCAGCTCAGAGATCCACTTTAAAATACAAGGAAGTCGCTCCGGAGGGGACTTAAATCACAGGAGGAGCAGTGAGTTCACAGTACAGTAGGTCATTGCAGCAGTAATTATTACTGGGGTGAGGGTGAAAAATTACTCACATATGCGCTCCGGACTGGATTAAAATGACCAGCAAGTGATATTAAATTCACCCCAGAGAAATAAATCCTGTCTGAATGCACTTTGGGAAACTGATTCAACAGTAACCTGATTTCTAAGCTGTTAAAGGCCCCGAAAAACTTTTTTCTCTATCACATAATAGACAAAATGTCAGTTACAACAGTTTTGGTTGTTTTACATGAGAGGTTTCTGTATTTGAGTTTTTGTGCTCTTCTAACTCAGTTTGAAGTGGGCGGTGATGTCACATACTTCAATGCACCAATCAGGATTTAGCAACGACATTTAAGTTAACATCTGCTGAGAGATGTGGAGCGTTTTATTGATGTCGCCATGCAGGCCACTATCAATCAAAGCATTTTTTAGCTATGGTGGCTATGGGACAATTCATCATTTTCTTTATTCTTGGATTTATTTTTGTTTAGATGAAAAACGATGCTAAAAATGATTTTAAAAAAACCTTCATATTTATAGCTCAACTGTGGATATTGTGGCTTCTGTGACTGGATATGTTGAATTATGGTGAAACACTGCTCCTTGTTAAACAGATTTCTGATGGACTAAAGTCTTGACTGAATATGCGGAACGATTCTCAGCCCCTCTTCTTGGTTGGGTAAACCCTAAAAGTGGGGTGCTGGTGCTGGAGACCTGGTTCATACAGCTCGATTTCAGCTGGAGAAACCTGATTATTCGGCCGTGTAAACCTTTAACCGTGTTTATAAAGGATTTATTAAGTGTGTGAAAGCCTGCACATTTACTTTGCTGCTGAATCCTCAGATTCACACATACTTTGAGCCTGTGCTGGTAATCCAAACTACAGAGAGCTGCCGGTGTGTGTTTGCTTTATAATCTGTGTGTGTGTGTGTGTGTGTGTGTGTGTGTGTGTGTGTGTTTTTGAGTGTGTTAGGGTGTATTTTTGTGTGTGTGCGCTCCAGGGTAAATAGCGTCTGATTTGTACTGTGACTCTGCAGCCTTCAATTCTATTTTCTCTTAATGTCACAGACTGTGTGTGTGTGTGTGTGTGTGTGTGTTTGTGTGTGTGTGTGTTTGCGTGTGTGTGTTTGCGTGTGTGTGTGTGTGTATGTGTGTGTGCGTGTGTGTGTGTGTGTGTTTGCGTGTGTGTGTGTTTGCGTGTGTGTGTTTGCGTGTGTGTTCAGGGTTTCATGTCAGGTTATAATCCTGTCAGGCTCAGAAACCTGAACTGACATGAACAAGAGAGAGAGGAATGAATGACAGACTCTCTCTCTCTCTTTGGGGTAACCGTGGTAACAGGCCTGTCTCTGTTACCACGGCTGCAGGTTGGAAACAGGCTGCCTCTGTGCTCTTGAGCAAAGCAGTTTGAAGGAGAGGAAACAAAAAAATAGAGGAGAAGAAGAAGAAGAAGAGAAGAGTTCTTCATAAATGCTCTAAAAGCCTCCCACGGCTCAGCCACCAAAACTGACATAATGTCAAACTAAAGACTTTATAACTGACACAAAAATCAAACAGAAAACCCTAAAACAGACAGAAAGATCAAACTGAAGGCTCTGAAACCCACAAAATACCAAACTAAGCCTTAAAACTGACAGAAATATCAAACTTAAGACCCAAACATTGACAGAACTATCAAACTAAAAACCCTTAAACTGACAAAATATCAAATTAAAAGCTAAAACTGAGAGAAATATTAGACAAAAACCCCTTAAACAGACAGAAATATCTAACTTACGACCCTAAAATTGACAGAAATATCAAATTAAAAACTAAAATAGGCATGTTTCAAACTAAAGACTTTAAAATGGTCAGAAATACAAAAACCAACAGAAATATTAAAGTCCTTAAACAGGCAGAATTATCAAAATAACTAAAATAGACAGAAATATAAAACTACTGTAAAGACTAAAACAGAAAGAAAGAAATGTAAAACCAAAGATACTAAAACTGACAGTATATCAAACTAAAGACGTTAAAATCAACAGAAATATTGAACTAACAACGAAATATAAAACTGCTGTAAATGGTAAATGTATTTATATAGCACCTTTCTAGTCTTCTGACCACTCCGAGTGTTTTACATTATGTCACATTCAGCCATTCACACACACTCATACACTGATGGCTGAAGCTGCCATACAAGGTCCCAACCTGCTCATCAGGAGTTTCTAATGCTCATTCATACACTCATACACAAATGGCTCAGCCTTCAGGAGCAATTTGGGGTTCAGTATCTTGCCCAAGGACACTCCGACATGCGGACTGAAGGAGCCGGGGATCAAACTGCAGATCCTCCGATTAGTGAACCTTCTGAGCCACAGCCCCCCCCCCCCCCCCCCCCCCCACTGTAAAGACTAAAAATACAGACATGTCAAACTAAAGACTTTAAAACAGACAGAAATATAAAAACAGACAGAGATATGAAACTAATAATCCTTAAACAGACAGAAACATAAAACCTAAGACCAAAACAGACAGAAAATATAAAAACAGACAAAAATATCAAACTAAAAACACTTAAACTGACAAAATATCAAAGCAACACAGAGAAATATAGAAAGACAGAAATATGAAACAAAAAACCCTTAGACAGAAACATCAAACTGAAGACTAAAACAGAAAGAAATTAAAAAAAAAACCCAAAGAAATGTCAAATTAAATGTAGAAAGTATATAAAAAAAAGAAATCAAATCTTATGAGAACTGATCAGAATGACGGAGACAGACAACAAATAAGCGTTAGGAAACTTTCCTCTCTCTCTGTCTCTAATGAGTGGTTTCAGTCTTGCGTTGTAATAAAAGGTTTGTGAGACAAAAAAAAATGAAACAATCTTTTCTCCTGCTGTCGCACTGCAGTATTACCATATCAATGGTTTTCTCCTGATGGCTTCCACCCACTTCTCTCCTTTTCTGTTGGGACGTAATTGTGGCTGATTATCAGAGTGGAACTGTTATCAACACACGCACGCACGTACACACACGCACGCACACACGCATGTACGCACACACGCACGTACACACACGCACGCACACACGCATGTACGCACACACGCATGTACGCACACACGAGGATGTGAATCAGAGCAGGTAAATGTTGAAGCAGCAGAGAAAATCGTCTGTCAGGAGAAAACAAAATAAATCGGTTCACTGAACGGAGAGACAAAGGCACAAAAATGATGTGAGACAAACGACAGACAGGTTTCTCTTTTTTTGTCTCTATTGACGATGTTTCTGATGAACTTGAAGTATTTCTTTTAAACCTTTATTTATACAACATACACGCAACACAAAAAACCTTAACATTGAATCTGATCTGAAATATTTCTTAATATATATACTAATTAATTAATTTCTTTATTATGACATTCTTTTGGACTGACGGCTAATCAGTCCTCTGACGTTATATCTGATATATGCTCAAAGAATACGTCTGGTGATTTTCTGTATTTTTCTTATTGTCAGCTAATCAGAGTCAAAGCAAGCAACAATTAAGTGATCTACTTACAAGCAGTGTTACCAACTATTTTCAGTGGGAAGTAGCTAGAAAACAGCTTGAAAGGTTGTACACTAATTTGCATATATGTGACATCATAACATAATTACATATACAAGATTTTTAAAAAATCTAAGTAAAAAAAGTGAAAACTGACTCTAACTAGCTTTATCATTAGCTTTTTAGCTTTTTAAGCATTATTTTCAAGCAGCTATATCATCAATATGCATCTAAATCTACCTCTAATATTTAAAAACTTTTATGGAGGCAGTTGGATAGATTATGTAACTGAAATATTGAGAGATGATGCAGATACTGAAACGAACATTTGGTAACTGTCAAACTCAAATACTCAAGTTAAATCACAACAAAGGAGGAGGTACCTGGTCAAACAATGAGGATCAGTGATTGGTTGTTAAATGCACACATTCACAGCTCATTTGGTCTCAGTCTGGCTGATGATTGGTCCACTGAAGGTGCTGCTGCTCTGTCCCACCCACTGAATACAGTCAGTCCACAGAGCCACATTAGCTCTCACTCACTGAGAAACATTGAAAACTCCCTCCAAGGAGATGAGTTATGGTCTGCCCAAGAAGTTGCTAGATTTGCTTTTTTGAAAAAAAAAAGTTGCTAAACGGGTCTTAAAAGTCACCAAATTTTGCAAGAAAAAGTCACTAGTTGGCAACACTGCTTACGATAATGTGTTTGTATCCAAAGCCTGATATATCTTATTCCTCTGTGCCGCAGACCTCCACTGTTGTCCAAAAACTATCACAAAAACGTCAGTGAGCCACACCGCTGCACTGGGTCACATGTTCCTTCATCATGAAGAGTTTGGTCACGTCAGTTTGTTTAGAAACGGCTCCAAAGACTAATAACAGTGATCATGTTTTCAGTCTCAGGAGAGTAGTTCTGTGTAAAGCAGACGCCACTGAGCATGTGCGGGAACGCGGTTCTCTTTACAGCTTAGCTTGTTGTGCTACATATCACAACCTCCTGACTTTGTGCTAGTTTTTTGAGAAATTTACAATGTAGTACAAAATCAAGGAGTTGTGATATGTAGCACGTACGTAAACGTTTAAACGTTTGTTAAAATCACAAAGGTTTGAACTTCTGACATAGCAGCTGCTGTATTGGAGCCGAGTTAGTAAAACTCCAGGATCATGCTTCCTATTCTCAGAAAGACAGATGAAAGAAATGCTGAATGGGAGATTGTGTTGAGTTACAGAAGCTGGTGGAACAGAGGCCAGACAGGAAGTGGCGCCATGACCTCGGGGCTCTCTATGATGTTTAGGTGCATTTTAAACCAGCAGCAGTACTTCAGAGTTACGGTTAACCTGCCAGATGTTGTTAAAAAAGGCAGATCAAAAGACAGAACAACTGCTGCAACATTTGACCCAAATTATTGTCAGCAGTACGGAGAAAATAAATCCTCCAAAATCACCACTTCCCCTCTAAATCTGAAAAGTGCTGTCCTGTCAGAGCATAATTCTGTAATAAATAACCAACACTGACTATCTGTGGCTGTTGTTGTTGTCCTTGTAAATATTCTCCAGGCTGAAACATGAACATAATGTAACTGATTGTTGTCACATTATGCTGAGAGCGTTCATCAGTTTGTACAAAGTCATTAATATTCATATTTGTTGTTGTGGAAAACAACTGCTGAATCAAGCAGAGACAGACGGACCCTTCAAGCGTCTATTAAAGATCTTACTGGATGCAGTAAGAGGAGAAAAAAGAGCAATTAACAAATCTAATTGGTTTAGTGAATGTCTCCGTCACTTCATTTGCTGATCAAATGACATGTCAAATGATGTTAAGATAAGCTGCTACCCTTCCTTTCCTGTAAATATATGTGTGTACAGAATATATATCAAAACAATGTGTGAATGTGTGTGATCATGTGAATAATTACAGATAAATCAACCTCTAATGGTGCTACTGAAGTTTAAACTGTTGAGGAAGAAAGATAGGATGAGGAAGTCTTTTGTGAAGGCAAATTATATGATATTAAAAGTAATTAAAAGATTACAAAGCACCTATTGTTATTATCAACAAGTCCTCCAAATTATTAGCCCAAATATGTCGTTTGACCATGTGACTCCAGAGCGTTTTCTAATCTGGCGCCCCTATCGACAGTAATCAGCAACACAACATCATTTGTCTGTGCTTTCCAAAACCGTTAAGGTTAGAGAAACATGTGGTGTGGGTTAAAGTTACTACTTCCTTAAAGTTAGGCCACCTTTGCTGTCATGGCAACAACAATAACCATGGGGTTAAAGTTAGGGGACGATCGTAGTTATGGTTTTTAAAAACTCTCCTGGGTCATAATTACTACGGCCACCAGATGGCATCTGTCACTCAGATGTAACTATAGGTCGTTTATGTAGCTTCCTGAGCAGGTGGAAACTTTCTGAAGCTGACCAATCAGAACAGAGTGGGCTCATCAGGAGGGGGGCCTTAAAGAGACAGGAGCTAAAACGGCCTGTTTCAGACAGAGGCTGAACTGAGGGGCTGCATAAAGGGCCAGTATAAGATAAATAAGGAGTTTTTAACTGGAAATCATGCAAAGATATTCCAGTAGAGCCCCAGAATATAAACATAGAGCTAGAAAATGATACATTCCCTTTACGTTAAAAAGACTCAAATAGAACATTAAAGGTATGTTGGCCTGTTGGAGCCCTGATCATTGTCATCCATCGCTTCTCAAACATTTTTACAGACTGACTTTTGATTGAGTCTTCCGTTGTCTTCTTTAGCATCTTTAATTTATATTCTTTTAAGAAATATTTCCTTTATTTTACACATTCATTTCAACACATCATTATGAGATTGGTTATTGTGCTTCTCAAATTAATGGTAATGAAATGAGAAATGCTGTTTAAATTAAAATCATTTACTTTTCACTGACAGAGACCTCAGACTTTGTGATAAATATTGTTTTTGCACCTTTGAACACAGTCTTTCATCAAATATTTAATATTTGATTCATGTTTAAGTGTCTGTGGCATCTTTTTTAGAAGATTATTGACTGTTAATAAAAGTACATGATTTACAAATGAGGTTGACCCCATTTTCAACCTGATATCTTGTTTTGCTTTTAATTTTAAATGTGCCGTCTGTCAACTCTCTTATGTTGTTTTCTAATGATTACAATAATTCTTAACACTATTTTAGAAAGGTGATGTTTGAATAATATTTAATATTTAGTCTCTCAAATGATAGCATGTATTCAGAAAATTTAGTTACAAGGCTGTTAAAGTAAATTCACTGTGTCTCTCCTTTAAATACATGTAGTGTGAATGTATGTATGTGTGTGTGTGTCCTGCAGGAATTCATCAATTCATTCGTCCTCTATCTGCAAAATTCACAACTCTGCAGAAATATTTGAGCAGCAACAGACGGTGACCAATCAGGCGGCTGTTGGAGGCTTCCACCAATCAGCTTGTTTTATTTTCCACTAACGAGGCTCGTTATAGAGACAGACAGGTGTCACAGAGACAGACAGACTAATTAAAGTCAAATAAACCACATGTGAGCTGGAAGATAAAGTTTTCCGCCTCATTAGCTGGTCGTCTTGTTTTTCTGGTGATTAAATAACAATTAGCCCCGCCCCTCTTGTTATCTGTGTCATGTGATTGGTCCAGGAGGAAGTCATTAATAGTGTTAACATCAGTCTAATTAGGGAGGTCAAACTGTAACGAGGAGCTGTGAACAACTAGAGGAAAAATGTGATTCCTCTTCTTAACCATCCATCAGTGATTTCATTTCTCTGTTGCTCTCAGCCAATCAGATCCTCCTGCTGACTCAGCCTCTCCTCACATTAGAACGTCGCTGCCAATCACAGAACAGATCTGTCATCGTAATGAACACTGCTGGGTGTATGTGAGTGGGTGTGTGTCATTTCATGGATGTGATTGGTCGCCTTACTCTCATATTTCCACTGCAGCTTCACTTCATATGTCACACTTAAACCACAACACACACACGCGCACACACACAGGAAACATGTATTGCCAGCAAACTGAGGTCTCCTCATTGCTGCTAAACTGTCAGGTTTGTTCAAACACCCAAAGTTTTCATTTTTTGTCCTCCCTGTTTACTCTTTTGTTCCTCTCTGCTTGACATCATCATTTGTGTGCCCAAACTACAGGATTATACCTTCGTCTTCTGTCACTCTGCACTTTGAAATAATCATCAAAAGGTCACAATCACGCTTTCTGGTTTCACTACAACAGGTGTAACGTCAGTTGAAGAAGCTGAGCTAGCTAACGTTAGCAGCCTTACTGCTGCCTCAGACTGTTGTGCACCCACCACACCTACTGCAACTTCTAGCATTACTGCCTCTGCTGGTTGCGGTGAACCAGCTACAGTGTGGGAGGAAAGTGTCAGAGACGACACCGACAGACAACAGCAGCCCACCACAAACCAGACACCCGCTCGGACCGCTCCAGCTCAGCATCCAGCAGCAGCAATTGCACCACCACCATCACAGAGCAAAACTAGCAGCGCCAGTGAGAACAGCAAATCTGTGAGAGAGACTGTGATTACGAGTGAAGACCCTGCGTTGTGGCCAAATAAAATGACAGATAGAAGACAATTGAAATTTTAAAAAAAGGCCCCATACAAATAAGGGATATCAAGTTCCCATAACATACAGACACAACCCCAAGAAGGTTTACAAAAGAAAACTACAAGATAACAATGAAAAACGGGTAGAATATAGCAAGGCTAATGTATTCAGTCAGTGCAGATGCTGTATTTTGTTTTAGGTGTCGTGTCTTCGGAAAAAGAGACACACAGCTCAGCAGCAATGGCTTTTTGGACATGGAAAAATATCAGTAAACATCTGAAAACTCATGAGCGCAGCAAGGAGCACAAAGAAAATATGTAAATGTGGCACCACCTTGCAGAGAGATTAAAATCAAGCACCACCATCACCTCAATTAACCAACAGTTAATAAACCTGGAGATCAACCATCAGAAAATGGTCCTTAGGGGACTGTTAGCCATTGTGTGCCATTTAGCTGAATGGAACCAAGCATTTCGAGGCCACTTAGAGCACCTTTATGAGCTGAGAAATGGCAACCTTCTCGGTCAGGTAGAACTAATGGCTCAGTTTGATCCTTTAATGAATGAACATTTGAGGAGGATTAAAAACAAGGAAAACAAGGTGTTACGGCTGTATGTGTTGCCTGTGTTTTTCTTGTCTTTTTCCTCCTTTGTCTATTTGCTCCTTCCAGGTAATCTCCACAATCAGTCCACAACGAGGTGCACCTGGTGTAGGGAGGAATGGGTAATAAATGCTCCAGGTTCCTGTTCGCCCTGGGAGGCCTCTTGTTTGTGAACTGCTGGTCTTGCTGCCTCTCAGCCTGGGATTTTATGTTATTTTGTTTTTCTGTTGTATTTTGATTATTTATAGCATTTATTACCAGGGTGTACCGGAGAGAGTGCTCGACACAAACAAGAATGCCCTGTGTGTGCCCTGTGGGAGTCACACCTTAAACCTGGTGATTGTGATGCAGCAGAGTCCTCTGTACGGTCAGTGAGCTTCTTTGGACTTCTCCAGAGACTTTACAACCTGTTCAGCTCTTCTGTGCAACAGTGGGAGATTATGCAGGAGCATGTACAGTTGACCGTCAAGAAACTGTCTACAACCAGATGGGAGTGCAGGACAGACAGTGTGAAGGCTCTCCGGTACCAAATGCATCAATTTGTGGAAGCCTTGGCTGCACTCACCACACATGCTCCAGTGAAAAAGGAAAGAAATTAAGACATGGAGTTTAATATTGTGTGTTATTATTTGGTATATTATACCAAATAAACCATGTCAGTGAACTCCTGCAGAGTCCCCAAGTATCAATAAGTCACTCACTGAAAAGAGAAACTGATGGAGTAAGAGACTCTCTACAAGAGTTCAGGGACACATGACTCAAAGCAGCACAGACAGATGCGAGAGATATTGCAGAGGTGTTGCATCTTGAGATGAAACTGCCAGAAGAGAGACAACAGAAGACAACTCACCAGTTCATTTATGAAGGAAGAGAAGAAACACAGTCCACCCCAGAAGAACGATTCAACCGGGAGTTCTTCCTGCCACTTGTTGATACAGCACTTAGTAGCCTCAATGATCGATTCACCCAGATGTAACGTTTCTTTGCTCTGTATGGGTTCTTGTATTCAGTAGATAACATGAAAAAAGCAGTGCAGGATGGGCCTTAGCTGCAGGTACATGGAGATAAAAACAGAAGATGTTGATGGCGAGGACTTGGAACTGGAGATAAAGGCTGCAGTGAAAGCCCAGACTGCATTTCTACCCCAACAGAAATGATGGAATATATATACAAGGAAAAGCTCGTTGATTTATATCTCAACCTGAGCATTGCACTCTGTCTGCTTCTCACCCTCCCTGTTACTGTTGCCTCTGGGGAAAGCTATAAAACTCATCAAGGCTTACCTGAGTTCTACAATGTGTCAGGAGCGGCTGTCAGATCTTGCCATTATATCAATAGAGCAAAAAGTCATAAGAACGCAGGACATGGAGGACCTGATATCAGCATTCGCAAATGTTAAAGCCCGGAAGGTGAAAATTAACATCTAAAAACCTGCACCTCCTCGTAAAAGGTAAACCATTTTCTTTTTTCCCTTTTTTTTATATAATGACTGAATTTAATGTGAAATTATGACATAATGTGACTGAATATACACACTTATAAGTGTGTGTGTGTCTGTGTGTTAGGATGATTGGGCCTGTCCTTTAGTAAAAAAAGACAAAAGAAAGCAGAGTAAACCACAAGAGCAAAACACAGTAGTAGTTATAAAGAGCATTGTAGATCTGAGCAGAACAAAATAGAATAGAACAGAAGAGAAAAGTAGGGCAGAGCAAACATCACGCCAGAACAAAACTATAACAAGACTATAACAGAACAGAGTAAAGTGGAACAGACATGAGTAGAAAAGCAGAACATACTACAAACATGGCAAAACAGAACCACAGAAAAAAGGAAGCTAGAATAGAACAGAGCAGCACAGAGGATAATAACGTTACTAGCACAGAACAAACTGGAATAGGACCGAGCAACCAGCAGATCAGAGTAAAATGGAACCACAGAAAAAGGGTAAAATAGCCTACAACAGAGCAGAAAAGGCGAGAATAGGACTAGTACCACAGAACAGGGTAAAGTAGTTTTAAATTTCAAATATTTCTCATTATTCATTGAGATATTTTCCATTAAGTTATTTACCTGCCACTTTCTCTTTGTCTCTGTCTGCCTGTGATCTGTGTACTTAGCATCCCTTCATCCTGTCTTTAAATCCTCACCCCTCCTCCATTTTCCATCTCTGGAACACTAATGAGTTAAATAGTTTTAGCAGATGAGAAGGCAATAGCTAAGAGCAATGTGTGTGTGTGTAGGTTTGATTATTGTAAATAATTGAAAATTCTTAATGTATAAGCATGCTTTTTATCTCTCCCCTCTCTTCAGATCTGTACTGGGTTGTCAGAGTAAGCCTGACACAGGTCACCAATCAAGCAACAAAGCTGGAAAGAGTCTAAATCAATGGACGCGCACACACACACACACACACACACACACACACACACACACACACACAGAATGTACTATACTTTTGTCTTGAAAGAATTAAAGATGATATACTTATGATCTTTTTCTTAACATATTGTCTTCTGACTGCCTGAATGTCATTTGAAGTTCTTCAGTTCGAACAGTTAGAATTCTCATTTGCGTCTGTTTGCCTCCAAATAGTTTTTGTTCACTAGCTAAAATGGAGAAGGGCCTCCCATTGGTCTTTGCCTGAGGCCTCCAAATCACTAAAACTGACTCTGTGTACAATATCACCAGATTTCAATAGAGATGTATAAATATAAATAAATGAAAATGGACAGAGGCAGTGTGGTCTATATTAAATTTCATTTATTTTAAATATACATAACAGATTGAATTTTTGTTTATTGGATTTTTGTTATAACTACATTAAAGATTGGATAACAGAATTAACTTTATCTCACTATCAGTTTATTTTTTCCTCTGAAAAAGTCTTTGTGGAGCTTTGAGTTGAGATTATTTTGTCACAGTACAGTCAGGTACAGGTGTGTTAAAGTGTAATCATCAGAGCCGAGCTGAGCTGGTGGTGTCAGCAGGAACACATTTGGAGTTTGGACTCCTGAGTTTAACTTGCCAAGTTGAAACTTCCAAGTCAGAACTTGGCAAACTCTGTATTGAGAAAGGCCTACTGACTGTTTGGATTGTTAAACTGTGTGTGACTGATTCCTTGCTGTTGAATCTGACATGTATCTGAAGGACGCGTTTTGGTGTACAAACTTTATTTATACACCATAAAATTCACTTATTTAAAGTTATCCACTTGGGGGCAGCATTAACAAGTAGTGAACACAACTCTGACATATCATCAGCTTTTAAGTTGATATGTTGAACTTGTTAGCAAACAGCTGCTTATTTCCACATCCAGCAGTTACGGAGCAACATTATCATTCATTAGGAGTCGTGTTTCTGTCCACCTGGTGAATGTAAGTCCAATATTCACTCTCTTTTAGCTGTTTCTGCTCTCTACCAACTCCTGAGGGAAATATCTGGCTCTTTAGCTGCTAAATGCTCCACTATGTTCACCAGCTAGTCTACAGCTAACTGTGTCTGTTTGCTGTTTGGTGCTGAGCAGGTAGTGTACAGTGGGGTTTTTCTGGAAATGACGCTATGAGAGCGCTGAGAGTGAACCAAAACAGTAAAGTTGCAGCCGGACAGCTAAACATTGAGCTGAAACTCACTATAAAGCTCCGTAAAGCCGAGGGGAGCTGCAGAGTCACTGATAATGCTCTTTAAGTTCATCACTATGAGCCACAACCAACACATTACACACAAAAAATGTAGATTACAGCTTCATTAAAGACATATATCAGTTAATTAAACAAATACCCCTGCCTGGTGGGAAAAGATAAAAAAAAGAGCGAGTAAAACGAGCTTTGAAAGTGCGGAGGATTCCTTTAAACTTTAAATCTGTCCTCTCTCTCTCTCTCTCTCACACACACACACACACTAGAGGCTGAGGCTGTGGAGAGGAAACATCATTTATTCAATATTCCATTACCTTCTCATTTGGGGCGAGAGACTCATTCATTCTCATCAGGAGAGCGAGAGAAAAACTGGATATTGTGTATTAACTCCATCAGTGTAATGATGTGGAGCTTTAAAGTTTATAATGAAACACTCTGTGTGTGTGTGTGTGTGTGTGTGTACGTGTATGTACCAGGTATTCCTCGTGTTGTGGGGACTCGCCTCAAAAAAAAACGCAAGTCCCCTTAACGTAAATCATTAATTTTAGGGTGAAGACTTGGTTTAAAGTCAAGGTTAGTTTAGGGTTATGTTGAGGTTAGGATAAGTCTCAGGAAAGTCAATGTAATGTCCTCTGAAGTGATGAAAACACGACTGTGTGTGTGTGTGTGTGTGTGTGTGTGTGAAGACGATGGGGAGGTGGATGGAGTCTGACTGAGGAGAATGAAGCTCTTCCAGTAGCCATCGGGGGGCGCTGTACATCTCTCATTGCTTTCTTTCTTACTTATTTTATTTTCCTCCTCACAGTGTGTTTTCAGTTCGTGACAGTTAATTATAACATTTTGATCACCTAAAAAAAGTCTTGTTCAGCATTCGGTTGTACTAAAAGACCCTCTAAGGAGTCGGCTGTTCAGTTTTTCCGGTAAGCACATTATGTTTGAATGGTTTTAGGCCTGTTTTTCACTAGCGAAAATTAGCATTAGCATCAACATTATCACAGTTAACCATAGACTGTAAATGTACCACGCTAACCAAGCTAGCAGCCAGCGCTAGGGTCAGCTCCAACCTCTCGTCCAAATATGGTCACTTCTGGCTCCAAAAATCAAAGATGGCAACGGTCAAATCCAAGATGGCGACAGTCAAATCGCTAAACTCGAGGCATCATCATGGTGACTACGTCCATATTGTTTTACAGTCTCGTATCTACTCCTGTCCTCATATTCTGCCTTATATCCTTTTTTCCTCATTTCCTTCCATACTTTCACCTTTCCGTACCCACTTTCTACTTCCTTCACTAAATCTTTATTCCCTTTTATTATTATGTTTTTATTATTATTCCCCTTTTCATCTCCTCTGTTCCTTACCTACTTCCTTCCTTTCTTCTTCTCCTGATATTCCAGTAGAACCCCATAACATAAATATAGACCTGGAAATGTGCATGATACGTTCCCTTTAAGTTAAAAAGACTCAAATAGAACAATAAAGGTTATATTTCATATTTGCCTGTTGGAGCTGTGAACAAAGTCATTGTCATCCGTCACTTGTAAAACTTTTTTTCAGACTGGCTTTTGATTGAGTCTTCTGTTGTCTCTTTTAGCATCTTTAATTTATATTCTTTTACAAAATATTTAATTATAAATGTGTCATCTGTCAGCTCTCGTTTGTTGTTTTCTGATGATTACAATAATTCTGCAAAACACTGTTTAAGAAAAGTGATGTCTGAATAATACAAGGCTGTTAAAGTAAATTCACTGTCACTGTGTCTCTCCTGTAAATAAATGTAGTGTGTGTGTGTGTGTGTGTGTGTGTGTGTGTGTGATTGAATGTAATTGGCTCCTGCAGGAATTAATCACTTTGTCGTCTATCTGCAAAATTCACAACTCTGCAGAAATATTTGAGCAGCGACCAACACATCCTCATAATGAAACGACGACAATTGTATCTGCACAGAACGACCCACAGGAGTGTTTTCTTGGCAGTAATCGTAAAAAATAATCATGTTTTATGGTGTGATAACACTGTGGTTAGGGTCTGGTTAGGCACAAAAACCAGTTGGGTAGGGTTAGGGAAAGATCACGGTTTGGGTTAAAATGAGCACTTGACAATCGAAGTTCTGCTAAGTCCACTTTTTGCCATCTATCTGTCTAGCCAGTCACACAATCCACCTCCCCCTATACATGAAAATGTGTCACCTTATACTGACGTCATCTGAACTGCGTCACTTCACCAGGTCATAATTGTTACATCTGCTAGATGGTGTAAAACGTAACTATAGGGGTTTTTTTTTTACCAGGTGAATTTTTAACCAATACTATCGTTTTTCTTGTGAGGACGGGCTGATCAGGCGGCTGTTGGAGGCTTCAACTAATCAGCTTGTTTTATTTTCCACTAATGAGGCTCGTTATAGAGACAGACAGGTGTCACCGAGACAGACAGACTCCTAATTAAAGTCAAATAAACCACATTAGCTGGTCGTCCTGTTTGTCTGATGATTAAATAACAATTAGCCCCGCCCCTCTTGTTATCTGGGTCATGTGATTGGTTCAGCAGGAAGTCATTAGTCCTCTTTTTTCCCACTTTTTTCATACCTCCACCTTTCTTTCTGTTTGTTAAATTCTCCTTCTCTACTTCCACCTGTCCTCATATTCTCCCTCACCTCCTTCTTTCATTCTTTCTTCACTTTCTCTTTTTTCCAATTATTTTCACCTCCTTTCCCCCCGTTCTTATCTCATCCTTTCCATCTTTCCTTCCCCATCTTTGCGTTTCCTTGCATATCTCCTCATTTACTTCTCTACTTTCTCCTGTCAAAATATTCTTCCGTACTTCCATCTGCTTTCCTTATCCAGCCCATTTCTTTCTTCACCACCCCTCTCCTTCATTAACTCATCTTTTCCTTACTTTCTAATTTATTTCTTTAACTCATTCTTTGCTCGTTCCCTCCCTGCCTCCTCTTCTCCTTTATGACCCAGGAACAGATTCTTCGCTCTGTCTGTTTCTCCTCCTCCTCCTCTCTTTCTGTCCAGATTAAAAATCTGACTTCCAGCAGATAAATGGATGGGTCTGAACAGATGGGTGGCCTAGTTTCTGCCTCTCTCCACCCTCTATCGATCCCTCTGTCCCTTTATCAATAGTCCATCATCCATCCATCAGTCTCTGTAAAACAGGGAGTAGTCTGAGGAGAAAGACAGAGTCAGTAAAGTACTCTGAACCTCTCCTGTAGGTTTTCTTCTATGTGACGGATATTTAAAAGATGGAATATTGTGAAAAAAACAGGAGCTTGTCTAGACTTGGGGTGAATTTTTGCATTTGCAGATGTTATTTGAGTGCTATTGCAGCATGAAGCGTGGACTCCTCACTGCTCCACCAAGTTTTTGACATAACAGAATTTTATTATTCAAACCCAGAACTCCTCAATGTGATGTCACAGCTGGACACACTAATGATATTCAGTATCTAACTTTTCTATTTCAGGGTTTCCATCAGGTTTGTGCCAGATGTCTGCTGTGTGCCAATTCCATTGAACTGCTGTTTTTGCAGTCAGTACACAAGAAATCAGTTACTACTTTAAACTACTTTAAACTACTCAGAAATAAAGTTCTTTTAAAGGGCTTTTTTCAGTTTGTTTTGCCTCCATTTCTTCTCACGTCAAACATACATACTCACATCTTTAAGTTTACTTAACTCAGTTTGCAGATGTCAGATGAGGGGCCAGGGACAGTAATACTACCAGCCAACTGTGTGATGTGAACCCCAAACAGTCTGTTGTCGTTGAGGCTGGAGATCTAAAAACTATGACTGCTGGTGAAACTGAAGAACTTTTGGGGAATAAAATGTGCTTCATAGTCTTCCGTAGCATAATGAAAATCTTCCCATCCTGTAAGAAGATTAACAATCACAATATTTATTTTCCTACCTGCTGTTTGTATTGTTTTCTGACATGCTTGAGTATGTAACTCTGTTCTCCGATTCTAAGGGGACTTGGAGATGCACAAAAGTAACTTATACTTATACATTCTGCTCTACAGTCAAATGTTTGCGCTGTGATGCCACTCGACGTGCATCCTGGAGGTATTGTGTGGGTGTGGTATCATAATTCACAAAATATATCATAGCAGGGATACTGTAGTTTGTCACAAAAACAAGAAAACAACCTCCTTTAGTGTTTTCTCAGTGAGGTTGAAATGAAAACCTGTTTTTAAAGCTTGTCGAAAGAACAAACTGACTCTTACATGAGTCACATTTTTTATTTATTGTTCTTTTAGCAATTTACCTGGAAAAACTACAGATGTACAATTTACCTGTAATCATGAATTCAGCCTTAATTGCTAACTGAAGACAAACAGACTAAGAAACCATTTTTATTTCTCCACCTGCTTTTCTTAGGAAAGTGTGTGTGTGTGTGTGTGTGTGTGTGTGTGTGTGTGTGTGTGTGTGTGTCTGTCAGCAGCAGGTAATCGGCTCAGCACAGAACTCTGAGACCTGTCCTAGGGGATTGTGGGTGTTTTCATGTGTCAATTCACATCAGGTTCAACATGAGAGAGTTCAACACAAACCCCTATTTACCACTATGTTGTGAACATTAGTCTGAGAGTAAAGAAAGGTGGAGTAAACTAAGATGGTCGGCTCAGAAAACAACAAACAGAGCTCGAGCAGGAAATAAAGATAATAATAGTTCATTTTAAAACAGTTTCACAGAGTCAGACACTATTCAGATTGTTTTCTTTTTATATTTATGTTTTCTCTGTCTGTGCAAGTCTTAACGGTAGTTAGTTCTCAGTTTGTGTGAAGCACTTTATGCTAACTTAAGTTATATTTAGTATATATAGTGTATATATTTAGTATAATAATTATAACTCAACACAGGAAACAGGATTATAAAACCAGGTACATTGGACAGCTCCTTGTCACTGAGAGCATCAGGACCTTGGAGAGCGCCACAGTGTGCAGTCCAGAGAGGAGGAAAGCTCCACTGCGGCATTCAGACAACGATATATGATCAAGAAAGTACAGATTAATGCATTTAAAGGTTTATCAGATGGCAAAGCGCCACACAGCAGTGTGTAATACTCACAGACAGGATTTTAAAACTCTGGAAAGTTCTCACAGTGACAACTGTTTTATCCTTCATCATGATGATTGTGAAGTAAACAACACGACAAAAGTTGACAATCGTGAGAAAAACATGAAATCTTTTTCTGTCAACTTGTTTATCGTCCCAGTATTTTTAACAGAAAAATAAAATAATATTTTTATATTTTCTGGGTTGTGAGTGTCTGTATGTTTCTGTCATTTCATCACTTTACAAAGCTTCAAAAAGTGACATATGAATAAAATGTACTCATTTACTGTGTGTATTTTGTTGTATTTTCATCTTTAAGACCTAGAAAGTGAGAACATCACCTGTGTGTGTGTGTGTGTGTGTGTGTGTGTGTGTGTGTGTGTGTGTGTGTGTGTGTGTGTGTGTGTGTGTGTGTGTGTGTGTGTGTGTGACAGAATGACAGCTGGGTTTCCTCCAGCAGCAGTTGGTTTTTGATGACAGAAGGTCAAAGCTTCACACCCACAACACTGATTAATACACTTTTCACTGTGTGTGTGTGTGTGTGTGTTCCTATAATAAGACCGACAGCCCTCACCTTTTGAATTTCCCATCATCCCCTGCTGTAAATTGTACTACACAACCACCCACGTACAAACACACACAGTACAGAAACAAACACTTTATATTTTATAGCCAGTTTAACTCATCATTTGATTATTTTTTACCACTGAGACTTAATTGATAACTTTTCTATCATCAGCATCAGTGCTGTTTCTATGGTTACCTTCAGTTTAATTAACCCTGAGCACTGGTTTTTAACAGTGGCTAAACTGTCAACCAGGTCCTGTATTTAACAGCTACAGTTTAGGCTTTACTGAAATATAAAAGTATAAAAACCGTCTCCAGTTTTACTCAAAACTCAAAAATAAAAACTATTTATCAAAATTCTTATGACTTAAAAGTGCTCTTAGCTTCAGAGCTCCAGAGGTGTCTGAAGTTCGCTGAGAGTAGATCCTACTGTAGATGTCTGCTGAACAGAAACTGAGCTGAGATATGTTTTGGATTAATTTATATACTGTTATAATGTCTAATGTGTATGTATGTTTTTTTTGTTATTTTTATATCTAGTTAGACTTAGGGAAAAATCATGGTTTACGTTAAAGGAAACATATTGTGCTTTTTCTGGTTTATACTGTTATAATGTTGGATGTTAAACATGGTCAAAGTCCCAAAACTTGAGCTGAACGTATGTAAAAATTCTGCCTGCAAGTCAGAATCCAGGGCCGGTCTGAATGATTCATTTGTAACATTTTTTTTTACTTTGCAGACGAGCCGGCACACCTGCCCATAAACAGCCATCCGTTCTGTAGCCTTGGTTGCTAAAGTTTTTCCATGTGTTGTTGATATTGTCCACTCTTATATTTCGGATCAGATTTTGGCTCCAACATGTACGGATTTATTTGAAAAGTTTATATTTCGGGTAAAGAACGAGAAAAATAAGTGAAATCCGGCTACTATAGGTTGTTTCATGCTGTGTTGATGTGGAAGTCTCTCGAGGGGCAGCAGCTTCCTGAAGCTAAGGTAACGAAAACGTGTTTATTATTTTCAAGTGTTTATACACTAATTAAAACATACTTCTTCTAGATGCCACTAAATTCTACAAACTGCACCTTTAAGTAACCTGGTTACTGTAAATCTGCATAAAACTAATTAAAGAAAGGTGTGAATGATGCCTGTATGTTTCAGTTTGACTGTGTACGCATTAAAATGCAGTGAAGAGCACGTTCAGCGTTCACACTCCTCACGTTTGTGAGGTGGAGATATCATGTCAGCATGTGTTTGCTCTTGTGTTTAATCACACCTTAGACTCACATCTACAGGCATGAAGCCTGTCAGTGGGGGACCTACAGGCGCTCTGCAGGCTGCATGCTGATTGGCTCACACACGCAGGACTGTCATCAATATGTGATGTTCATGTTTAGATTTTCATGTCAGTCTGTTGCTTTTCTGCTCGGTGTGAAGGAAAAGCAAACGCTTGATGAAGAACTTTTGATACATTTTGTACATTTTGCTAATACTACATTCACTAAAGTACATTTTTAATGCAGGGTTTTTATTTTTAATGAAGTATTTTACATTATGGCAGTGTTACTTTTACTTTTCTAAGAAAAGGATGTGAATACTTCTTCCACTGCTGCATACCAAAGATATGTTAGATTGTTAGTAGAGTAATTTAGATTCCCCCTGAAGGCTACTTATAAAACATGCAGCCTTGATTTCTTCTCAGCATGGAAACCACCTTGTTGCTGTCTCTGATGCCTGTATATTGATTTCAGGGATTGATTTGTTTAGATGATTAATAATCACCCGTCTGTTCTTGCAGATTTAAATAAAAGTGGTTGAATGCTCTGCAGAGCTGCTGAGGAGCATGAGTTAGACTGCCTGACTGAGTCTGCTCCCTCGCAGAGAAAACAAACTCAATAATCCTGTAATACATTTCAAATATTACAGGACTGCTTCAAATCCCCACAGCAGCAACAGTAGAATCACGAGGGCCTAGAAACACATTAAAACCGAGTTGAATCCCCACAGCAGTAGCATTGCAACCATGAGGGCCTAAAAACATTAAATTAAAGAAAAGGGCTCCAGTAAAGTCCTGGTGCAACAGATTGAGAATCATCCCTCTGAGGAGCAGCAGAGATTCATTCATACATAGTAAATAATACATACAGTGTATTCAGATACTGTGAGGACTTAACCAACCAATGAAATGATGGTTTCAAATCTTCACTGTAACACTGGTTCTCAAAACGTTTGGCTTGTGTTGTGATGTTTCCCTTCTCAGATTTATTTTATTTTGATTGTATTTAAAGGCTTGAAGAGGTGAAACTATCCAGTGTTGCACAAAACAAGAGCAGCTGTTTTAAAATGTCAGGGTAATTGTCTTGTGAAACTTCCACTCCACGACATTTCAGAGGGAAATACTGTAGTTTTTACTGCACTACTTTTATTTGACAGCTTTAGTGACTTTTCAGGATGACATTTTACATGAAATATATATGATCAGATTGTGAAATCCAACACATTGTTAAAGATGAGATCAGGAGTTTCCAACCTTTTTGTCTTGTGTCTCTTGTATAAAATCGGTTTGTAGTCGTGTCCATACATCCATCCATCCATTTTCCACCGTTTATCTGGGACCGGGTTGTGGCGGCATCAGACAGAGTAAGGAAACCCAGACATCCTTCCCCACAGCAACACCCTCCAGCTCCTCCTGGGGGATCCCAAGGCGCTCCCAGGCTAGGAACGATATGTAGTCCCTCCAGCGTGTTCTGGGTCTGCTCCAGGATGTGCCTGGAACACCTCCAGAGGGAGGCGCCCAGGAGGCATCCTAACCAGGTGCCCAAACCACCTCAGCTGGCAGCTTTTCGATGTGAAGGAGCGGCGGCTCTACTCCAAGCTTCCCCCCAGATGTCTGAGCTCCTCACCCTATCTTTAAGGCTGAGCCCAGACACTCTCCAGAGGAAACTCATTTCAGCCACTTGTATCCGCGATCTCATTCTTTCAGTCACTACCCAAAGCTTGTGACCACAGCTGAGGATTGGAACGTAGACCGACTGGTAAATTGAGAGCTTTGACTTCTGGCTCAGCTATTTCTTCGCCACAACGGTATTACTGCTGATGCTGCACTGATCCGCCTGTCAATCTCCGCATCCATCTTATACCCTCACTCATGAATAAGACCCCGAGATACTCAAACTTCTTCACTTGGGGCAGCAACTCACTCCCAACCCAGAGGGAGCAGTCCACCTTTTTCTGGCAGAGCACCAGTTGTGAGAGGTTAGACGAACAAAATGTGGAAAAATAATGTATTTTATTTCTAAGTTCTTCTCTAGATACACGAAAAACTTAATATAAGAAGCTAGGTAAGTGAAAACATACAAAAAAATATATCTTAAATTGATAAATTAACGAGTTTAACAGTCAAAAACTCAGCTAATCTGCTTCATCAGGACTGTGCAGGTGTAGTTTGATCAGATTTGATCGACAGTGACGTCTCCCTGACAACATAATGCAACCAAGAGATGCCAATTTAAATATAAAAACTGATTGGCGCACGGAAATATAAAGACATTATCTTTTCTTTACAGACCTTCCACCGTCGTCAAACCAATGACAAAATAACTAATGAAGCTGATAAAGAACTTTAAATGGCAGTTTAACATCTTCAGATTCCATAATGTGTTTTATTTAAATACGGAGGACTGTGTGAGGTGAGGGGAATTCTGGGTATGGGTTTCTCACTGTTAATTCTACTAATGATGTCATATTACTAGTTATGCATTAGCTCAGTCTGAGTGATGGTCAGGGTGTTTCACATTTCCTGCAAGATTTCAGAAACTAATATAAATGAGTGTGGCGGTGTTCAGCTGGCAGTCTCTCTCTGTGTGCAGGAGTATAATGGATCCCCCGCTACACCTGCCTGCAGGTCAGTTCCCTCCAACCTCCCATTCCTCTTCTCTTCCTCTCTGCAGGAGGTGTATTGTTGAGTTCAGTCGGTAGGAACCAGAACAAAATTCTCTTTGATCTTCCTCTGAGTCGGCCAGATTGGATGTCTTTTTTCTGTGTTTTTATCACAATCTCAGTCTGCGTCTGTCCTGCTGAGGGCAGTGATGATCACACTGAGTCGTTCACACAGTGATGCAACATCCTCAGATTGATTACTGATGAACCCCACAGAGCTGACACAACACAGAGCTGACCAACTTCAACTGTCACCATCCCTCTGAGGAGTGAATGGGATTCTAGCTGAAAAAGTCAAGATGTTAATTTATAAAAAACAGTTTTTCTGGAGACATTTATATTACTGTTCCCTGTTCATGGTCTAAATTAACAAATGCAACAATAAACAATCCAAGGAACTAAAGCCAGGGGCTAAAATAAATAAACTCAAGAACTAACTTTGGAACATTCAGAGACTACTAAACTAAACTCAGGAACTAAACTCAGGAACAAAAAGCTCAGGGACTAAACTTCAGGAATAACTCATTAAATAAATTCAGGGTCTTAATTAACTAAACTCGGTGACTAAACCCAGGGCTAAACTAAAGTTGAGAATGAAACTCAGGAACTAAATTTGGGGAACTAAACTCAGAGAATAAACTTGAGAACTTAACTCAGGAAGTAAACTCACGGAGTAGCTCAGGGCTAAAGTACTAAAGTTGGGAACATAACTGTGGTCCTAAACTTAGAAGCAGAACTCGTGATGTAAACTCAGGAACTAAAGTGAGGACTAAAATTAGAAACCACTAAGTCAAAACACTCAGGAACTGAACAAACTAAACTTGGGAACTAAACTCAAGGATCCAACTAACAGGAACAAAAAGCAATTAAATTCAGGCTCACGGAGTAAACTTGCAAACAAAACTCAGTAACTTAACTCTGCAACTGTATTTCTAAAGTAATGTAAACTAAGAAGTCAGAGTTGTAGTTTTATGTGATTTTTCCATCCTAACCTGTAGACTTTGTGTAAACTTTCGCCTCAAAACAAATTTTCTGACTCGTCAAGTTTTCAAGTTTTCAGTAGTGAATTTTTCATAAGCGGCGCTCCTCCTCTGGTGGTCGACCTTGGCTCTCCTTCTTCTTCTTTTCCTCCTGCGATTATCTCTGTATCAGTTTAATTACAGCTCATTCATCTTTTCTGTCAGGACTCAAGGACGACACACACACACACACACACACACACACACACACACACACACACACACACGCACACTCCGCCCATTTCTCCTTGTTACAGATAGATAATTTGGGGAAATAATCCTTTAATTATGATTCATATTTGGGTCATTCATAATCATCACCAGCTTCAGACACAGTGTGTGTGTATGTGTGTGTGTGTGTGGTAATATTAGCATATAAGTTGCCTGTTGTCTGGGCAACACATCCCAGTGGAAGTTATCTGTTAGGTGGTCTTACATCCTGCATAATGCTTTCGCTGCATTCGAACCTCTTAATTTTATTTCATGTCTTTTCATTTCACTGTAATTTAACTTTATTTAAAATGAAATCTAGGTTTTTCTCGCCTGTTATTTTAGTCTTAATCGTACAGAAATTCAACATGTGGCAGAGGTCATATCAGACTGGATTTGAAGCCTGCAATCAAATGGACAAATAGAATCTAATAGAATCTGACCAACAATGTGATTTCCAAACCAACAGAGAATTTATGAAATCAGGTTGATATGTGAGTCGGCACGCTCCGCTGCCCCTTGGATCGCTTGCTAAACCATCCATCAAATTACCGTGGCAACCCAGCATCCATCACTCTATCCGTCATCGCAAGGAGGCATACATAACAACAAAACGCAGTGAGGGATTCAACAGATGAGAGGAGAGATAACGAGAGAGGAGAGAAGGGGGGGATACAAGGAGAGGAGAGAAAAGGAGACTAGGAGAAAAGAGGAGATGGCGGGAAATGAGAAGAGGAGTGCGAGAAGGGGGGAGAGGAAAGGAGAAGAGGGGAAACTAAGAAGAGGAGAGGAAACAAAGAGAGGGGAGAAAAGAGGAAAGTTAAATTAGGAGAAGAAGACGAGAAGTGAGGGAACTAGGGGAGGAGAGGAGAAAAGAGGAAACTAAGAAGAGGAAAGGAAAAGAGAGGAGAGGAAACCAGGAGAGGAGGAGAGGAAATAAGGAGAGGAGAGGAAATTAGTAGAAGAGGAGAGGAAATTAGAAGAGGAGGAGAGGAGATTATGAGAGGATGAGAGGAGAGGAAATTAGAAGTGGAAGAGAGTGAGAGGAGGACGAGAGGGCATTGGGGGGAATTAGAAGAGGGGGAGAGGATAGGAAATTAGAAAAGGAGGAGAGGAGAGGAGAAGAAATGAGGAGAGGAAGACAAGAGAGGAAATTAGGAGAGGGGAGAAAATGAAACTAGCAAAAAACAGGAGAGGTGGACAGAGGAAAGAAGAGGAGGAGAGGAGAAGAGAGGAAACTAGGGGAGGAGAAGGAACTAAGAAGAGGAGGAGAGAAAACTATAGGAGAGGAGGAAAGGAAAGGAGAGGAGAGGAAACTCAGGAGAATAGAAGAAGAGAGGAGAGGAAACTATGTGAGGAAAGAAGAGAAGAAAGGGGATGAGGAGGAAAGGAAGAGGATAGAAAGAAGAGATAGAAACAAAAGGAGGAGAGGAGGAAAAAACAAGAGGAAGGAGGTGGATGAAGTGGAAAAGAGAAAAAAGGAGGGGTGGAAGTAGGGAAGGAAAGAAAGAGATAGGAGAAAGAAGGATGAGAGGAGAAGAAAATCTGACAGAGGAAGCAAGAAGAAACACAAGGAGAGAAAAAAGGAAAGGAGGAGAAAATAAATAGAGAGAAGTGAGCTGTGGTGTCTTTCTGTCACAGAGGGAAGCAGAGAGCAGAATAATTCAGTTTTGTTGAAGTCAAGGTGAAATTGTGTTGTAACTCCCAAAACTATTACACACACTGTAACAAACACACACACACACACACGCACGCACGCACGCACGCACGCACACACACACACACACACACACACACACACACACACACACACACTGAGCAGCTGACAGAGAGGATGAAGGCAAATCCGCAGAGACAGAAAAATGACAAGAAAAAAGAAAGGAAAGTAGAGAGAAAGAAGATAACAGTCGTGTATTCAGTGAGAGGCAGTGAGTGTGTGTGTGTGTGTGTGTGTGTGTGTGTGTGTGTGTGTGTGTGTGTGTGTGTGTGTGTGTCTCTGAGGGTTTGCTTGATTTCCTTCCTGTTTTTGTAGTTCTGAACATAAAAAAAATGTTGATTTCATTTCTTTCTCTCTGTGGGCTTAAAACATAAACTTAATTCTGTTTTTCCGTCTGTAGAAACTGATTTCATGTCACTGTGGAACAAGGACAGGAGGAGGCAGGGAAGAGAAATAGGGAAGGAAAAGCAGGAGCTATAGGAGAGAAAATGGATCAGGTAGGAGAGGAGGAAGGAAAGGAGGGCACAAAAAATAAAAGAGCAGGATGTAGGAAAGTAAGAAGTAGGAAAAAAAGAAGATGGAAAGAAAAGAAAACAAGGAGGGGTCATTGAGGAAAATGAAGAGATGAGGATGTAGGAAAAAAGAAGAAAAACAGTAGAGGAAGAGAGGAAAGAGAAGGAAAGGAGGAAGTAGATAAAGACCATGTAGGAGACTAGGAGGTGAAGGGAAGGAAAGAAGAAGGTAAAGAGAGTATTGGAAGAAGGGGAGGAAAGAAGGAAAGGAGAATAGGAGGTCAGAAAGAAAAAAAAGATGGTTGGAGACTAGAGGAAATAAGGAAAGAAAGAACAAAATGAGCAGGTAGGGAAGAAAACAAGGAAAGGAGGATGTAGGGTAGAAAGGAGGAGGCAGGAGGTAAAAAAGAAAAAGGAGGTAGGTTACAAGAAAAAGGAAAGAAAGAATGAAAATAGAACAAAGCATGATTTAGGGAAGAAAAAGAAGATGGTTTGAGATTAATGGAAGAAGGGAAACAAAGAAAGCTGTAGACAGAAAAGAGAAAAAGACAAGGAGGAGGTTGGAAGGAAGAGAGGAAGGAAAGGAAGAAGTAGGAAAGAAAATGAGGAAAGCGTAATGTAGGGAAAAAGGAAAGCAGGAGGCAGGGAGGTGAAAGAAAAAATAAAAAAAGGGTGATGCATGAAAGAAAGCAAGGAAAGGAGGATGTAAGTAGGAGAAATAGTGAAGAAAGAATGAGGGATGAAAAATGAAAATGCAAGAGGTAAAATAAGGTAGGAGACTAGAAGAAGAAAAGATGTTCACCTCGTTCTTTACTGATAAGGTCTGACTAACAGGGCCGCGCTCCTCTCATTCTCCCCTCTGACCGAGGAGGAAGTCTCCAAGCTTCTGCTGGACTCTCGTCACACTACCTGTCCGCACTTTACCCCGTCGGACAGGTAGTCACACACATCATCAACTCCTCACTTACAACGGGTGTGTTCCCCCCACCACATTTAAGCAAGCTGGGGTCACCCCACTGCTCAAAAAACTGCATTCAACCCAGCCCAGGTTGAAAACTACAGACCAGTTTCACCCCTGCTCTTCCTAACAAAAATAGTCTTCACAGTCTTCAACCAAGTCTCCTTTCTGAGAACCTGTACGGCCAGAATCAGTCTGGCTTTAAGCGAGGTCACTTTACCCAGACTTCAGTTAGAGCTGCTGGTCAGTCCTCAGCTCTGTCAGCTGCCTTTGACACCAAATCCTCCTCTCCACACTCACTGAGCTTGGTATCTCAGGATCTGCCCTCTGTTGGTTCATGTTCCACCTCTCAGGGAGATCTTTTAGAGTATCTTGGAGGGAATAAGTATACAAACCACACAGCTTATCCACAGGGGTTCCTCAAGGGTCAATGTTCGGTCCCCTTCTCTTCTCTAAAAGCAAAGCAAAGCAACTAAAACAGCTCCCGCCTACCTGGACTCCCTCATTCAGGTCTACGCTCCCTCCTGCTCACTACGCTCTGCTAATTAAAGGTGCCTGGTACCACAACAGGTAGCTAACAAGGTAAAGGAGGAGGTAGGGGAGCTAACAAAGATAAGAGACGAGAGGAAAAAGGAAAAAGAAGGAGGAAAGGAGGAGGTAGAGAAGAAGATAGGAGGCTAGAGGAAGGAAAAGACGAGGTAGGGAAGCTACGAAAGGAGATATGAGACGAGAAGATAAAAGGAGGAGGTAGGGAAGCTAATGAAGAAGGTGGGAGACTAGAGGAAAGGGAGGGAAGGAAGGGAATAAGTTATGGTTAAAATACATTTTCATATATTTCATAAGTTGTCATCTATTAATCGAGGCAAACACTGCTCTCTGACCATGTTTACAACTTCCTTCCTTCCTGTCCAACTTAAGGAGTTGTGCCACAACTGTCTGCTTTCATCTCTCTGCCCTCCTCCTCCTCCTTCTTCTTCTTCTCTGTTCCATAATTGTTTGTACTTTACACCTTCATCCTGCCAGAATCAATTAGATGTATCACAACAATGCATTTCCTATTTCCTCTTCACGCCCAAACAAGCGATTATGATCACTGTGGCTCTGTGTCACCTCCTTCCTGTCCAAGTTCATTTGTCAGAAATAAATTCACCTTCAGACAAAGATTCCTGTTTGCTTCTCTGAGCTATTTTACATTTACATTCCCTTCCAGTTTCTTATAAACTGCAGTGGATTGACATCAAAAACCTGTAGTGACTATTATTGAGCAGATTATCATGTGGATTTCATCCACTTGGTATTCAATATCATGTTCAGTTGTGCAAATTTAAAATCACCTGGAGGGGAACAGATCTCCTACAAGACGTTTTATTGACTTTTCATTTTAGCCATGAGGGTGATGGACTGTTTTCAGACAGAATTTAATTTAGTTGCACAGGCGAGTGATTTCCTGAGAAGGAAGATCCAGATATTGAAAGTAAGCATCAAGACTGTCCTCCCAAGAAAAACGACAGGATCAGTCGTTTTAGCAAGTGAACCAAAACGACTTGTGTTTAAACCTGCAGTACCTGATTTTTTTGTCCTCGTTTTCATCAGAAACAAGTAGTGAACAACTCTGACATATCATCAGCTTTTAAGTTGATATGTTGAACTTGTTAGCAAACAGCTGCTTATTTCCACATCCAGCAGTTATGGAGCAACATTATCATTCATTAGGAGTCGTGTTTCTGTCCACCTGGTGAATGTAAATCCAATATTCACTCTCTGTTAGCTGTTTTTGCTCTCTACCAACTCCTGAGGGAAATATCTGGCTCTTTAGCTGCTAAATGCTCCACTATGTTCACCAGCTAGTCTACAGCTAACTGTGTCTGAACTTTTACTTAATTTAATAAAAATGTCCAGACAGATTTGATGGAGCTCAGGACGCATCCTGATGACAACTGCGTTATTTCAAATTATTTTATTGTTAAACTTAGAAATCTGTGAGTAACAGCTTTCCAGTCTGATGTTTAGAAAATACAGAACGTGACCGATCCTGTTGCCGCGTTGGAAGATTTATATGATTAATGAAGTTTCCTGCTGCTGTGTGATGACTGCGGTTGTTTGATAAACATGAAAAAGATCCGACATTCTACAAGTTGTTGTGGGAAACTCACTCCAACAGAACGTATTTCTGAACTCCAGGTTATCATGTGGATGATTCCTAAAAATTGTGTTTTAATTGTCGTATCAATCTGCAGTAGATGAAAAAACACGTAGCAAACTGAAAATTGCCCTGCGATAGAGGTGGTCTGAGCAGGTTTTATCGCAAATCCAATTTCATGTCAAAATTAGCACTAAAATTGCACCGCGTTAAATCTGCATGAACACAGCGTTGAAGCAAGCGCACTCGTTTAGTGCGAGGAAATGACTAAACAGGCACAGACGCAAAAAAATAGACTTGCGCTTGAGGAAAATTGCTTAAAGACACGTTTGCTCCGGCAGGAAAATAAGGCCCTTATTCTCCTTTTGTGAGATGTAATAAACACTTCAGTCTTTAGGGGGTGCTAGAGAGACTGTATATTATCTATAATGTAAAGCACATCCATCCTCAGGGTTAATATTACTATAAAATTGTCATCTGGAGAGATGAGAGCAGCTGATATTAACAGGTCAGTTAATCTTTGTCGTCAGCTGACTGCAGGCAGCTGCGGAAGCACAGCGGAAACAAACAGATGGCATAGTGAAAGAGTGTATGTATAAAGATAAATGAACAGAAGGAGGGAAGATAATGGACAATGCAAATCAATATGTGTAAGAGTAAGACAGACATACAGACAAGGAGATGATAAAGAATAAAAGATAAATAAATTAACAAATAACAGAAAGAGAGTTTGAATCAGACGTGACAGCTCAACATCTTCACCGTCACCTCAGTTTGTGTGTTTAGTTTGTACGAGTGTGTCAGGAAAAACACACTGATCCTATTTGTCAGAGTGAGACTTTTCTTCCCTTCTCTGTCAGACCTCCTTCACTCCCACTTTTTATTTCCTTCTGTAAATGCTATGTAGCCTGAATGATTGACTCTCCTCCTGGTTCTGTTTGTGACTCATTCTCAGTGGTCTGGTACTTGTGTTGTGAGTAGCAGCCTGCTCATCATGGCATGAAAACACAAGTCAACTGACTGTGAATTCAGTAATCAGTAGTATTGTTTGTATTGCCACTGCAAGTTTACAAAAGTTCTGCAGATCTTCACCAAACAACCAAATAACACAATTTCTACTTTACTCTTCATGTTCTCCATGAATTATTAATCACTGTTTCTGCGTCCCAAATCCACACTACATACTAATTCTAAGCAAGTTTGGAGTATGTTTACACTGCATAAGAAATACAGTTAAAGTACTCTTTTCAGTTCAGAATATATTTTACATATTTTTGTTGTCTGGAGAAAGAAAAAAAGGCTGCACACTGAATAGAAAGGTGATTTATGAAGATGTAAAGTCGAAATGTAACTTTACTATAATAATAATAAATCAACTTTTTTCTTTTCAGTGTGCAGGCGTTTTTTGTTCTTGAGATGTTTTTGCCTCAAGCTCACTCATCTGAGAACATTTTGAGATGTGCATGCACTGCTGGAATTCATAGACATATTTTATTTTTAATTTATTTTATATTATTTAGGATTGCTTGACTTCTAGTTCTCATATTTTCTCTTACCTTGTTTATTTTGATTGTTATGCAGCACAACACCAAGACAAATTCCTTGTACGTGCAAACAGTGGTGCACGCCTGGTAGTGGGCAGATGCTGGAATCTCATACAAAAAGAATAAAAATAGACGAGGGAACAGCTGGAAAAAAGCCTGAATTTGGAATACAGAACTATATTCACCCAAATATAAGACGATATTTTAGTCTGGAAATTACATTTGAAAAAATGGGGGTCAAGGACAAGACAGTTAGATTTTCACAAGATCAGAGATCCTTTTTGAATGAGAGAGTACCTACAGAGAGTGTTGCATTATGGGTTGTTTGTAGCCTTACGTTGCCAGGCTAAAGAGTTTTTTTCCAGCTTGTTGATAGTGAGTCTGTTACAGTCAGTCAGCACTAAAAGTGTTTGGTTATCTCAGTTCAAGTAATCCCTGGTCATCTGCTCCAGACACAAAGCGCACAGATTTAGACTTAGTCTAAGTGGTCAAAAAATGATATGTGTATTGACCACAGTTTTTATAGATGCCACTCAGACACTCAGACACTCGGATACCTCTATTTTCACATTTTCCTCATGTAGAATCTTTATGGAAAGATATTACAAGTTGCATTACTGACAACAGAGTCTCTGATTTTAAGTATGTTTGGAAAATGTACTGTTTGGTTTCAACGTTTCTAATGAAACAATTATACAATTATAAAAAATCAAAACCCTCATTCATGTTACTTATTGATTAAATCAGACACATTGACATTTCCTCTTCACATAATGAGTCTGTTAAAGTGACTGATAAGTGCTCTCCTCTTGGTGCTCTTATGTGAAGATGTCCCCCTGGTCTGAAATGGTTCTCAGAAAAAAAGCTGAAAAAAACCCCTCACATACTGTTTACACCCCCGACTGGTGGAAGGCAGGTTCAGTTTTTTGTTCTACCCACACACTCTTTGGTTGATTTGTGTGTGTTGGAGGCAGTCACACGCTTTTTAACAAGAGCTAATTCATCAGCATGTTGTTCATTTGTATTGTGAGGAAAGACGACCTTTGTCTCATTGTTTGATATGTAGTGTAGGTTTCTCCTTCTCTTTCTCTGGTGGCTGCGCTGCGGCTATTAAAGCATTTTAACATTCAAAGAGTCTCTCCTCTCTTCTTCCTCCTCTGTTCTTTCTTCTTGGAGAGAGACGCAGCATTTAAATGTGTTTTGCCATTAAAGAAACAACCTCATGTGAATTCTTGTCTGTCTACTGAGAAGTGTGTTTGTGTGTGTGTGTGTGTTAGCATGCTAACAGTGTCATCTGTAAAAGCTAAACGGAGCATTTTAAAGTGTGTTTACAAAGTAGAGCATGTTTATGATTCTTCACCTGTGTCATTGTTGTGCTCTTGTAAAGCACTTTGTGACTTATGTCTGTAAAAAAAAAAAGCGCAAATAAATTTTCACTTACTTACTTACTGACATTGTATAGTTATCTCATCAAGATGAATGCACACACACACACACCAACACATGCAGATAAAGTTTGTGTACGTTTTGTCCAAGGACAGACAAACCCTATGACTGCAAATTTCATTCTGCAGTCATTCTTTATGTATCAAATAATTTACATATTCCACCTTAAACCAAATGGCCTCATTTGTATTTCACCCTTAACTTAAACCAATCACATTTCAATTTCCCTTCAGCAAACCAATCAGTTCCGCTGTATGAGCTTCAGTCAAGGGTATAATGAGCTGTCAGCCAATCACATTTGGCCTGGGGGCAGACGCTGGCACGTCATTGGATACTGGTTGTGGATGTTGCGTCTCCCTGTGTTTAATATTGTATTCCATGTTTTAATTTCAGCAGCAAATCAGCTGCCTACAAATTCTTTTTAGCTGCAATTAGTCATTTACTGTGGTAGCACTTCAGATTGTCCCACACTGCTGTGAGAATGGTGCGCTTGTGCCGTAGCATAGTACAATACAGTATAATGTCATGTTGAGTATGTTTAATATAATGTTACCATTTTAAGCAATATTAACATTTCCAGCTCTATATTTATATTCTGGGGCTCTACTGGAATATCTTTGCATGATTTCCAGTTAAAAACTCCTTATTTATCTTATACTGGCCCTTTATGCAGCCCCTCAGTTCAGCCTCTGTCTGAAACAGGCCGTTTTAGCTCCTGTCTCTTTAAGGCCCCCCTCCTGATGAGCCCACTCTGTTCTGATTGGTCAGCTTCAGGAAGCTTCCTCCGGCCTCGGGGAGATACGTAAAGAAACTATAGTAGCAGGATTTCACTTCTTTTTCTCGTTATTTACTTGAAATGTCAGCTTCTCAAATACATCTGTACATGTTTGAGCCTGAATCCGATCTGAAACATTAACCTCAGCAGCTACGGAACGGACAGCTGTTTATGGGCATGTGCGACGGGCTGACGGTAGAAAAAATTGTCGCAAATGAAGCGTTCAAAGCAGGTTGAAGCCCTGGCTTTTGACTTGCAGGCTGCTTCTATAACCCTCAAGTTTTGGAACTTTGACCATGTTTAAAGGGAACCTATTATGTTTTTCCTTATTTTCAGTTATATATATAATGTTACAATGTTGGATGTTCATATTAAATGTAACGACAATAAGCAGGTAACGAGCGTTACCAAACAGACGTCCTGCTGTAATCTTTGTTGCTGTGGATGTTCATGCTGTTTACTCTCATATTTCAAATCGGATTTACGGATGAATTTGAGAAGTTTATATTGTGTGTAAAGAAGAAAAACAAGAAGAAAAATCTAACTACTGTAGCTTGTTTACGTAGCCTCCACAGCCGGGGGGAAGCGTCCTAAAGCTGACCAATCAGAATGGAGTAGGCTTTTATGGAGGGGGGCGGGGGAATCCAAAACGGCCTGTTTCAGAGAAAAAAAAAAAAGTATATAATATAACAGTATATAAATAACAGAAAACCAGAAAAAACACAATATGTCACCTTTAAAGGATGTAATAAAAGTGAGAGAAAAAAAATGACAAACAGGATAAGACACTGAGTTTGATGCTACCTCTAAATTTTACTTTGCACCATTATATGAGTGTCTGAGGTGGAGTGAGTCATCTCTCTGTATTAGAGAATAAACAGTGAAGAAATGATAATTAGAACAAATTAGAAACATCTGCGGCTCAAATAAACACACATGCTGATTGTCCTCATCCAGCCTTTGGTGTATTTTTTTTATCTGCAGCAGCTGTTTTTCTGTCTTCAGGCCACTTAAATCTCTCTTTCCTCTCTTTTCCATCCCTCCATCTCTCTTTTTTTCTGTCACACACCTCATTCTCTCATTTCAAATTCATTTTTTTTCCTTCCTCCTTTCTGGTTTAAAATTATTTTGTCAGGTCTTTCTCAATGCTTCACGCCTCCCCTCACGCACACATGCACGCACACATACACGCACACATGCACGCACGCATGCACGCACGCAGCGAGCAGTCTGCCAGGCTGTGATTAGGGAGGAAGGATGGAGGGGATAAAAAAAGAAAGGAAAAGACGTTCAGATGCTCTGAGCAACAAACACAGCTGATAGACTGCTTTGTATGTGTGTGTTCACAGTTATTCAAGCTTACTTTTCAGCTACATTTAAATAATTCACTTCAGTTGTTTTCCCTATTTCTTTATTTCAGACGGACAGAAAGACAGACAGGTGTGTCCGGTTGATTTATTTCTTTTGGCTGGAGGGGAAACTCTCCTCCTCATCTTCTTTCTCCTCCTTTCGTCTCTACTTTTTTAGTTTCTTTCCTGGAGGTGAAAAATGATTTTCTCCTCCTCCTCCTCCTTCCCTCCTTTGTTCCTTCCTTCCTTCCTTCTCTATCTTTCAACAGTAGAAATTAATAGGTGGAGAAAGAGAGTAAAAACATGGATCAAACCAATCCAAAGGCCAGAAATGCCATTTTAGCTTATTTAAAACCAAACTGCCTGATTGGGGCAAAATAGCTGTTCGGATCCTTTACACAGTCATCATCAGTTCCTACAAACACCAAAACTAATGGTGCGTTCAGGTGCTCATGATCAACTCATAGTCACAATTTTCAGGTGCTTTTTTCTTTTAACAGCCAATGAAGTGGTGAATCCCAACAGGAACCTGGGATGAGTTCATTAGTTTGTGATGCTTCACTTCAACACGTTAAAGTAAAATAAAGTAAATGTGTCTATAAAACATCCATTTCTTTGTGGTGAGTGTAAATGACTGTAATAGCTTTCAGGTAGTAAACAGCGTGTCTGCTACTGCTAAAATAATACACATATTTTTAGTTTATTTAATTGCACAAATAACATCCAAAAAACCTCATAATGCATTAAAGGAGAAAAAAAGGAGTTGTGCTGGAGAGATTTTAAAAACCCAAAAAGGGCAAAAGCAAATAACAAAAACTTCTAAAACTTAATTTTATGAAAGAAGGATGTATATATATCACCTGCTGCTCTCCCTGGCTCCAGGACTCGCACTGAGTCGGGTTATTGTAGTAATATTTCACTAAGTTTAATGTTACTTGATTATGATACCTGCCCTGTTAGCACAATTTAGCTAAAGTAGCTAACGTTAGCCCAAGTGTTCCCAGTAAGCTAGCGTTAGCTTCAGTCTGAAGTAGCGTGGCGTGTTTCCAGAGCGTGAAAGGCAACGCACTCGTTATTTGGAAGCTCCTGGCTCCAAACGGAAAAGATGCCACTGACTGTAATTTGCAACTCTGGCCTTCAAACCGGCTCCAATGCAAACCAACGGGTGACATCACACCTCGTTATGTCTGGCTTTATATACAGACTAATTTATTCACGATTCAACTAATCTCTATAAACAGATATCTGCGTATGAGTGCAGAATCTGTAGGCGACGGGACAAGTTTTTGGTACTGGAAGCGTTTTTTTTTTCTGTTTGCAGTCCGAGTAGTATTGACCAATCATGTCTGAGCGGGCTTTGGTTACATGCAGGTAAACAGTCCGTGTGGAGAGCAAAAGAGGCGGAACGCATTGACTGAAATGCGATCTCAGAACCCATCGGCGATCGTCTGGCGACAATTTAGCTTCTTATTAGCTCTTTTAAAAATGTATTTGCACTCACATGCATATATTTCTTTATAGAGATTAGCTGAAATGATGTCTGGACCATCTCAAGTTGCTAATCGGACTGTAAACAATGACTGGCGCATGGAAGAGGAAGTTTTGGCCCGGATATCCGTTATCCAGGCCAATATTGGCCGTTGCCCCCAGAGGCTAAATCGTCATCAGACAGATCAGTTCCAAGATTGTGATTCAACAAGAGAGTTTCAACATACAACTGTCAGTCACTAATATTGTCGATGCAAAACATGAACAAGACTACTACTTGAAGAGTAAAGGTACAAGTCTGTGGATGTAAAAACATAAAGAGGAGAAGTTAACTACGACTCCCAAGGTGCACTTTGGCAAGAAAAATTTACACTTTGTAGAAACCTGATAAAACATTCAGTAGTTTAAATCAGTTCACTTTCAAGTTCTTGATAAATTTTGGATGAATGCAGCAACAGTTTTCTTCACAACAACAAACAACAAAAATGTGTCTTTCTGTGAGAAACATTGAGAATATCATTAAAAGAAAACAGAAATTTATAGTGGGGAAATAAACCAGCAGCTTTTTACAAAGACAACATCAGCCAGAACTGGACTGCTGGATCAAAAGATATTCGGTCGGGTTGTTCAGGAAAAGAAAGGACACACTCTCTCTCTTTCTCTCTGCCATGTTTTTGTTTAAGTGGATAATTTATGACTGCAGACCATGTTTGCATAAAGTTGATTAGAAAATAAGGAGCCATAAATCATCTTATTTTTCTCCGCTCTCTGAACCTTTCTTCACCTTTCTCTCCCTCTCTTCACCTTTTCATTTTATATTTGACTTGTTCAGGTCAGTGGTTCCCAGTTTGGTGGTTGGGACCTGTTTTAGATGATTTATGTGATAGAAAACAAGAAATATATATTTGATTAAACATTTTCTGATATTAGAGTTTATTAAGTACATAAATCTGAGCTTGTTTTTTCCCCTGGGACACGGTGAAGACTTTTCAGCATCTGATTACCTTCTGATAATTAAGTTCAGGAACTCTCCTTTTTTTTTTAAAACTCTCTATCTCACTTCCCCCAAACAAAGCCAGTCTGATGTTACGTTGCTGAACTCAAGAAGTCAAAGCTAACAGTCTAAAGGGCATTACACAGAGTGTGTAATCTGCACTGTCTTAATCTTTAATTAAGACAAATCTTCAAAAAAAAAAAGAAAACTTCTACATTCAGTCAGCGTGGTGTAGACAGTTTGGCCAGTCGGAGTCAGTTATGGATTGAACGCAGCTCACATCTCACTTTTATGGTGAATTCCCAACGCTAAGTCAAAGCTAACACACTAATCACTAAATTTAAAGGGGACATATTCTGCAAACTTTCAGGTCTATATTTTTAATCTCCTGTAATTCATACTGACCCTCTTTCAGGTCCCCACTGATTGTTTAGTCCTGGACGCTGTGTCTCAGCCGACTTCCAGCGGCTACGTAAACAAATATAGTAGAAGGATTTCCCTTCTTCTTCTCTTTCTTTTCTTGAAATGTCAACTTCTCCAATACATCCGTACATGTTTGAGCCGAAGTCCGATCCGAAATATGAGTGTGGACAATGTGAACAACCCATGAAAAAACCTTAGCAACCACCTTAGCAACCACCTTAGCAACCAAGGCTATGGGATGGACAGCTGCACCTCGTAAAAAAGTAAATAAAATCCAAAACATAAGAGATAAAACATCTTAAAAGTTCCTTAGATAGGAAGCTCCACAGCTGAGGGGACCGGTTAGCCTTAGGTAAGGCTAGTTTATTTTTATATCACCTTTCAACAACAAAGCAATTCAAAGTGCTTAAATAAAACAGAAGAGACATTAAGACGAAATGTAAAAGAAACAATACATTATAAAAAGACACACCGAGCAAACACATGTGCAGTGGGCAGCAGCAGCTCCTGTAATACATCCATGGCTTCACTCCATCTGGCTGTGCTGGCGTGCCACTTGTTGTGTAGCGGTGAGGGTGGGGAAACATGGTTAAATGAAGTGCAGGTAGCATATGGGGTGGCAGGTATCTGATTCAGTTTATAATCAAACAGCAGCAGGTGGTGGGAATGCTGTGGTAAACTTTAATTTCATCTTTCCACAGCTTGCTGGTTAATAGAGACACTACAGATCCTGTTTAAGATGCTGTTGGTACATATGGTGTCTTGTTGTTTTGCCGTACGGAGCTGTGGAGTGCACAGGACTGAATAAATGGAAGATTTTCAGTGTTTCTTTTACTTTTCTTTGTCAGTAGCACATGTTTGCATTATAATCCTAATCCTAATATTGAGAAAATGTAGAAAATTAGAGCACAAAAGCAGCTGGAGGTGACACAACGGACCGGTCAAAGTGAGAGATGTAGTCTTAAAAAACTATTTTTTTCTTAACATAAAACTTGTGTATGTTTACTGAATGTAGAGGAAACCAACGAACATAGCTACAGTAACCTTTAAAAGGATATTGGTTCATCTAGAAACTTTAGAAATGCAAATAAAATATTTATTTTGTCATTACAGTTTCTTATCTTTAAATTGTCATTACGATGCCCTTTGAGGCTTGTTTTGAATAGAATATATGCTGAACTAAAACACTACACACACACCCAGTGTTTGTGGTTTCTCTGTGAACGATGTGACATTTTAAAATCTCTGTCACAGCTGTTCTGCACGGCTGGACGCTTTAATAGAAACACACAGTTTCTGTTCTCTAATAACAAGCACAACTATGATATAGCATTTTATTTATGATACAAGTCTTTATTTAAAGAAAGCAGTTTCTTCCTGCAGTAAGTCACAGCGCTGTGGAGAGAAAAAGCCCCGAAACACAACAGAAGATATGAAACACAGAAATGTACCGTGAGGGAGAAATAAGCAGTGGACTGATTGTGTTTTAGCTTTTTCCAATTGCATTTTTCCAATGGTAACAAGGCAAGATGTTCGCAGCAAATGGAGACGAGAAGGGCCTTTTATCACACATTGTCCTGCCTGTGGGATGTTAGCACTGCAGTATGTACAACTTTCACACTGCTGGATCTATAAACAGTTATCTATATATTGTATCAGTTGATTAGATTCTTGTTTTCAGAGGACATATCGTGCTTTTTGTGATTTTTCTGTCATTTTTATACTGTTATAATGTCGGATGTTAAACATATCAAAGTTCCAAAACTTGAGGTGAGCGTCTGTAGAAATGATGCCTTCAAGTCAAAAGTCAGGGCTTCAACCTGCTCTGAACGCTTCATTTGCAGTGTTACCTCTACTTCCTCCCAGAGACAGCCTGAAAACTGAAACCAACGAAGAAGTGACTTAAACCTGCATTGTCTCTAATGGCCATCAGGGGGTGACACCACTTGCTCCAAAAAGAAGCCCGATTGTACAGAAGTCTACTTCTCGCTGGATTTATTACGTCATTAAACACTTTCCTAAAGTACTTTTCCAAACTCTAAGCTTCAAAACACCACAACGAGTCCAGAAACCGACGGCTGATGTCACGGTGGATACGTCTGCATAATGAGCCAGTATAAGATAAATGAGGAGTTTTTAACTGTAAATCATGCAAAGATATTCCAGTAGAAAAAGCTTTAGAGATCCTTGAGGAGATTTTAAGGGCCTTTAAGGGGGTCTCCATAGAAACCTTATCTTGGTTAATGTTAAAGATTTTACTCGCTTTCCACAAAGCTGACTTATTATTGTTTTTGTCTATATTCTTAAATAATTCTGCATTACAATACAATATGTGCATCTTATTGATTTAACAAATAAAACACAATGACTTAGATTTGAGATTTTGCAAAATAAGATTATTGACTTTTTTGCTGAGAGACAGATGAAAATTGATACTACTCTGTTTAATATGAAGCTACCGCCAGGAGCCAGTTAGCTTATCTTAGCATAAAGACTGGAAACAAGGAGGAAGCAGCTACCCTGACTCTGTCCAAAGTTAACAAAATCCACCTACCAGCACCTCTAAAGCTCACTAATTAACACGTTAAGGGGGATTATGTGTTGGACTATTTCTTGGACCGGAGCAGTGACTTCCTGGACCAGTGACTTCCTGGACCAGTGACTTCCTGGACCAGTCATGCAGACAGAAGAACACAGTCAAGGCTGAGATGTGCTGATTTGGGAGTGAATGTGATAAAATGGTTTCTTTGAGTTGACACATGCTGACACTGGGAAATAGGACAGCGGCACTTCATGATAGTGACACGCATCAACCTGCAATGATGCATGTTAACTCGCATGTGTGAGGTTGCACAGAAACAAGTCCTCCAAATTAAGTGACAAATACGTTATTGGTCCATGAGCTCCAGAATGACACATAGAAGTGTTTTCTGATCCGATGCCCCACAGCAGGATAACATGGTTTCTCTATTTCATGTTGTTTTATAATGTGATGGTCATCTGTGATGGTTAAAGCGGCTATAATCAATCATTTTTATAATAATGTCTGATCTGTCAGTGTGTAATGTGTTGGTCGTGGCTCGTAGTGATGAACCTACAGAGAATTGTCAGTGACTCTGCAGCTCCCCTCGGCTTTATGGAGCCTTGTAGTGAGTTTCAGCTCATTGTTTATCTGTCCAGCTGCAACTTTACTGTTGTGGTTCACTCTCAGCGCTCTCATAGCATATTTATGTATATATATTTTTCAAAGAAAAAGCTGTAAAAAGCCACTGTACACTACCTGCTCAGCACCAAACAGCAAACAGACACAGTTAGCTGTAGACTAGCTGGTGAACATAGTGGAGCATTTAGCAGCTAAAGAGCCAGATATTTCCCTCAGGAGTTGGTAGAGAGCAGAAACAGCTAACAGAGAGTGAATATTGGACTTACATTCACCAGGTGAAAATAAGCAACTGTTTGCTAACAAGTTCAACATATCAACTTTAAAGCTGATGATATGTCAGAGTTGTGTTCACTATTTGTTTCTGATGAAAACTAGAGAACCAAAAAAAAAAAACAAAAAAAAAGTTAATGCAGGTTTAAAGGGAACTTTCATCGTCATGGTTACAATAATAATCATGTGGTCAAGGTTTGGGGACAATCATCGTCACGGTCAGTATCTCTCGTGTTAAAATCTGATGTTTTGTTGACTCATCCATCCACCCAAACCTCCTCCCTACACAAACTTTGTCGCTCTTTAATAACGTCGCCTGATTTCCTCCTTTGCCCGCCCCCCCCCCCCTTCCCCCTTCCCCCTCCCCCTCCCCGCCATTATTATTATGGCTGCAAGAGGGTGACGCCACTTGAACATAAAAAAGATTAATTTTGGGGCACCTGCTGAAACATTTATCTTGTGCTGGCAAATGTTGGGCAGTTGTGGGAAGATTCTGGAGACAACAGAAAACTAATTCCTAGCAAAATAATCTGAGTTTAATGTCCACTTATACACTTTATACACAGTTTTCAGCTGCATCTCACATGTTTTGGTGCATTCCTTGTATCATTTCATTTGTTAATTTGTTGATACCTACTGTACCTCCAACTGTAGCCTCCTGCGGTTGAAAGTGATCCGAGTTTTGTCTTAATATCAGGGTAATATCTTTGAATTTCAGGCAGGATTTGGCTCTGTCATTATACTTTTGACTTTTTATCTCTATGTGGCTCATTGACTCTGCTCCTTTTATCTTCAGTCTCTGCCTGTACTGTGTGTATGTGACGCTTTGATCTTCTCTCTCTTGCTGTATGTATAATGTGTACTGTCTATAAAACTCTGCTAGGCTGGCCCTGTTTAAGTCACAAACTGTACTGCAGGAGGAGGAAGAGGAGGAGGAGGGGGAGGAGGAAGTGGAGGCTGGCATAGAAATAGACAACATAAGGAAAAGAGAGGAAGAGAAGCGATGAATAAGAGCAGAACAAACAGAAGAGCAGGATAAAGACGGAGAGATAAGATACAATCCATCACTATTAAAAATGCACAAATTAAGAGGAGAGATCATTTGAGGGGAGAAGACTGAAGTAGGAAGGTGGGAGGAAGAGAAACAGAGTTGAAGAGGGTCAAGAGAAGCTGGTGGCGGAGTGAGAAGAAAAATAAGAAGAGAAGAAGAGTGTAGTGGTGAAAAGACGAATCACATTCTGTCCTGACCTCCATTACCCTCTCTCTTCTCTGCCTTAGATGGATGGAGAGAGTGTAGGAGGAGAGTTAAAGGTGTAAAAACATTACTTAAAGAAGCTATAGAAAGAGACAGAAGTGGATTTCATCAGGTCCTCATTAAACCTGGTTCTGTCTCTGGACTGAAAATGAAAATGTCAATGAAAGTGAAGAAAGTAAAGAGACATTTTACGTGGGAAAATGTCGCCAACAAACAAAAGGAAATAAAAGGTTATTAAGCGAAGTGTGTGAGTGGAGGAAAACTGCAGATAGTGAGAATCAGTAAGGAGTTGAGAGGAGGAGAAATGTCATGTTTTAATGTCTTTAGATCAGCTGGTACTGATCACTCAGACTCTATGGATACAATCTGTTCTTGTCTATTTCTTTATTTTTATTTAATCTAAAGAAACTAATCAGGTACGCATACAACCAGCAAACAGAAACAACACAACTGAGGCTAGACAACCACAACCAAAGAATTAATAAAAACAGTCATAAAAAACATCTGTCATTTCTATACTGGTATGATGTTGGATGTTAAACATGGTCAAAATTCCAAAACTTCACCCAGAAGCTGACCAATCAGAACAGAGAACAGAGTGGACTCATCAGGAAGACTGTCTTAAAATGATTACAGCAAGAAAAACATGTTTCACTCTTCATTTGGGCTCCTGACTGTTGTTTTAAGACATTTGAAAAATTGTGAACCCGTCCTTTAATACAGAAAAAGTTTGCAGTGACAGTGGCCACATGTTGCAGTCTGTGTACTTGTGTTCAGCATGTTTATGGGTTACAGTTTGAATTATAGGTTCAGGATAAGTTAAGGTAGGGAATGCAATCAGTAAGGGTCCTCACAAAGACAGGTGTACAAACACATGTGTGAGATTAGCATCACTCCAGCTGACATGAAAACAGACCACACACACACACACACACACACACACACACACACACACACACACACACAGCTGTTATCATGCGTGTCATCTTGTTCCATTAAAGAGCTTCTTCTCTCCTTATCAGCTCCAACCACCACACACACACACACACACACACAGACACACGCACACACTCCGTCAGTCAGATATCATGTTGTGTGTGTGTGTGTGTGTGTGTGTGGTAACACACTGCTATCAGTAGCAAACAGATTAGCTCTTTAACTCTTTCAGCTGGATTCAATTTAAAAACACAGTTAGTGGGAACGATATCGATCTGTTTCAAAATAACAGCCCTTTAACCTCCTTTTTTTGGGGCTCAATAGGATTCCAGTGTGTTTGACACTTTGTGTTTGCTGTGATGGACACTGCTCAGTAGATAACAGTGTGTGCATGTTTTTATCACCATGTGTGACTTTGGCGGCACTGATGCAGGAAGAAATGTTGTGGTTCTAAGATGAAGGGGTTGGCAGTTTTCATCTGGCCTAAGGTGTGTTTTATTTTTATTTTTTTGGCAGTGCTGTTTGTGAAAACGGCTTCATGTGAATCAAACTCTGTCAGTACCATGATAGCGCAGAGTTTAGCTTAATCCCAGTAAAGTCTGGTTTAATCCCACTCAAGTGTAGTTAAATTCCATCACTGTTTGTGTCTCTAACAAGTTTATTTGTATGCAAAAGCAAACTTTAGGCACTTGTGTACAACAGCAGAAACAAGCTGAGCTTTTAGTAGCTACACAGCTTGTTCATGGACTAAATTCAAACAAGACTAAAAGTCTCTGTGAGGCGTTACAATGATGATACCAACATGCTGATGTTAAAGGGGACGTATTCTGCACATTTCCAGCTCTATATTTAAATTCTGGGCTCTACTGGAATATCTTTGTATGATTTACAGTTGAAAAAACTCCTTATTTATCTTATACTGGCCCTTTATGCAGCCCCTCAGTTCAGCCTCTGTCTGAAACAGGCCGTTTTAGCTCCTGTCTCTTTAAGGCCCCCCTCCTGATGAGCCCGCTCTGTTCTGATTGGCCGGCTTCAGGAAGCTGCCCCTCGGGAGACTTCAGCCAGCTGCAGAGGCTATGTCAACAAACCATGAAACAAAACAGAACAAAACAGTGGTAGGATTTCACTACTCATTCTTTACTTGAAATACACGAAATACATCTGTACATGTTCGAGCCGGGAATCAGATCCGTAATATGAGAGTGGAAAATGCCTACACCACATGGAAAAACCGTAGCAACAACCATAGCAACAAAGGCTACGGTTCGGACAGCCGTTTAAGGACATGTGTGTTGAGCCGACGAGCTCGTCAGCAAGGTAGAAAAAAACATCACAAACAAAGTGTTCAGCGCAGGTTGAAGCCCTGACTTGTGACTTGTAGGCAGCATTTCTCTATACGCAACATCCGACATCCTAACAGTATATAAATAACAGAAAATCACAAAAAGCAAAATATGTCCCCTTTAAGCAGATATGTTTACCATATTCACCATCTTAATTTCGTGTGTTAGCATGCTAAAATTTGCTAATTAGCATTACATGCAAAGTACAGTTTTTGCAGGATTTTTGGGGTTGCAGAAGGAAATTAGCTAGTAGCTAACTCTGATACATCTCTTCTCCTTGTTGTGAGATGAATGTTTTTTTGTACAGTACCTGGTGACACATAAATGTAATAAACTAAACTAATCCAAACCAGAGTATTGAACAAATTGAAATTTTGACTTGCTGATGGAGCCAGATAAAAAAATCAGTGTCAAAGTTATTAGAATTCATCCAGAGGGGGCATGAAATTTTGTACCAAATTGGCAATTCATCCAAAAGTTATTTCACTCAAAACTATATGGTGGCACTAGAGGAAAAATAAGAGAATCACTAAAGTCAGTAGGATTCATCCTCTGGGGAACATGAATGGATGAATTTCCATGAGTTTTACATCCATAAAGTGGCGCCGATAGCACGCTGAAAATATGGCTGATTTGTGTGACCTGTGTAGGTCTTCATCAGGGTTCAAGACTAAAGAAGAAACAGTTCGTCAGTCGTCCCCCTTCAATAAGTGGCTAATTGATTGATTTACTCAGTCAAGAGATGAATAATACAGAGTGCAAAGTGGTTGTTAGGGCACTTCTCTAGAACAAAGAAAACCAAAGAACAAAAACAAAGGCTGTCAGCCAAAACGTTACATAAAATATGTGTGGGATGGCCGCATCCAGCAGGATAACATAGTGGGTAATATCACGTCCACTCATCTGCACTTTGACTCTGCTTTCTCTCATCTAGGTTTACTTTTCAGTTAAATTATGCATTCAGTCTGCTGTATTTTGAGTTCAGTTTTGTTTTCAGTTTTATTGACCTCTTTTAGGGCCTAATTTGGTAAGCTGTCACAATTTGTTTTTGCTCTTTTGCATTTTTTGGGTAAATAAAAAACTTTTGAAACTACAAAAACCTGAGTCCTGTGCCTTTCTGTTTGCTCTCTAACATGGTGTTATATACATCTGAACCTGATGGAGGTTCATTCTCGAGTTTGGGAGCACAGATCTGTGATAAAATATGCTAAAGTCGGGGTCCACTTACTACTAGCATTTTTTGGGGCTTATTGTGAAAGTCCCCCATTTATACGACCACCTGTTATCACATGACCAAAGTCCTGTACTTGTACTCGCAGGATGACACCTGAGCAAGTTATTTTAGCTGAAGAAGGCAGAAAAACTCTGGAAAAAAAGTAGTGAATGAATCTTAAGTTTAGAATCTCTACATTTACATTTCATAAGGAAGGTCTGAAATCAGTTTTTGGACAGCAGTGACATGAGAATAAGACGTTTTAGAATACACATACAACACGGTACTTTTTAGTAGATCAGACCCTGGGAAAGAAAATTCAGAGTTCTCCTCAGATTCCCGAGGTGCAATAGGAGTTGTCAGGGAAAAAAAACAGAATCTGGCAATAGTTCATGGAAATACTGAGCCTCGTTAGTAGATCGTGAAAAGTGCTGATTGGTAGAAAACTTTTTGCTGTTGTCTGATTGGTCAGAGTCTGCTGCTGCTCAAAGATTTCTGGGAGTTTTGCAGAAAGATGACAAAGTGGTGAATTCCTGCAGGAGCCAATTATATTTACTTACACACACACACACACACACACACACACACACACACACACGCAGAGGAGAGTTACGGCAGATAAACCCCCACAGAAATGCTCACACAGTCACACCACATATATTTACAGGAGAGGTGAAGGTGACAGAGAATGAATCTATTTTAACAGCAGACAAACATACCAGCGTCTATAAAAAGAAGCCTCCTCCTCTGGGACTTTTTCATGCTTTGTTGCTTTGCAGCATTTAACGCTGGATTAATTAATCGTTTTAACACAAGTCAACATAAAAAGACTCCTAAATGTCACAGTAAAAAACACATCTCTACAAATTGATCTGAGTGAAGTATCAAGATAAAAGTACTGCCTCAGTGTTTGCTCCTCTTACTACCATAAATATCTCCTTTGCTTTGCAAAATTCCAATTTTGTTCCTCTCACGTTTACAGTTTTTAGTTTGCAGGACAAAAGTTGGTTGTTGGGCCCCATTATACCATTATTGTAGAGCTGAAATGATTAGATGATTAATCAGTTAGTCAATTAGTTTTTTAAGCAAAAATGCCAAAAATTATCTGGTAGCAGTTTCTCAAATGTGAATATTTGCTAGTTTAATAGTAAACTCAACATTTTTGTGTTTTTGACTGTTGCTCAGACAAAACATGTTATCTGAATATGTTCACTTGGGTTTCAGAGAATCATAATCGACATTTTTACAGTAAGTTGGTCGCAGCCTCACAGTCCTCCTATGATGGAATAACACTACCTGTCCCTCAGTTTTCTGTGTGCAGTTTGATAAAAATAGAGCTCAGATTTGTGACAAATTTTTGATTAATTAAATTATGTAGACCCAAATGATACGAGTAAACAGGGGCAGCTGCTCTCTTTGCTGTCTACTTATCGTCTGCTTTATTTAAATAGTGGTTATTATTTGATGTATTCCTTGTATATATTATATATTTTTTGTACGTTGTTTTCAGACTAATGATAGTCTGTCATTGAATGGCTGATCTACATATCAACCTGCTGTGTCTATCTTTAAGCTGACTGCAGGCAGACACATACGCAGTTCGCTGAGCAGTGTCCTTCTAACATATTTACTCGCTGTAAGTTAGAGTGCTGGAGCTCTGGAGGAGAGAGCCGGAGCTTCAGGAAGAATAACACCTAACACACATTACTGGGAAGCTACTGAATGATATAAAAACCTAAAAAAAAAAGCAGACAATACTCAGGGCAAAAAAGAAACAGTGCCTTCCTCTAATGTACATTGTTTTCAGGAAAAAAAAATTGGTTTAGGTTTTTTAATTACAGGTCAATATGTAGTTTTAATATCACCCTAAAAGACAAAGTATCATGACTGAAATTGTATGATTATTGATAAATTCCTGGCATTAATGTCAGATACTCGCTATTTGTTTTCATGGGTCAAGTCCATTTGTGTGGTGCAGTTTTTATGTTGTTTTTACGGTGTAGCTTCACAATATACCCACAGACTACAGCTGAAGGTGCTGTACCATGTCAGAGTTTATTTATTTAAATCAGAGTTTCACTGTTAACTAACAGAAGAGTTCAGCAGCAGAAGGTGAAGAACTTCAGTTCCTGTTTCTGAAATTCATTTTCAAATTTATCTGGAGGAGGACAATCATGAGTACAGTCTGTCTGCTGGTCTGTTTATCATTCTGCAGCTTCCTCTGTCAGATCTCTCCTTCCAGTGAAGCGACTGGATCTGTTTGTTCCCACTCTTGGTGTGTGTGTATGTGTGTGTATATGTTTGTGTGTATGTGTATGTGTGTGTATAAGTTTGTGCGTGTATATGTGTGTTGATAAAAGTGCTAGACTGATAATAAGCCACAATTAAATCCAACAGCAAGAGACAGAGAGATGTGGGTGGAAGGAGGAGAAAACTATTGATATGGTAATATCTGTCACACACACACACACACACACACACACACACACACACACACACACACACACACACACACACACACACACACACAGACAGAAAAGGTTTCATTTTCTGTCTCACAAACCTTTTGTTACCAAGAGAGACTGAAACCACTCACCACACACATTAGAGACAGAACGAGAGAGGTGCTGCATTCAAGTGAATTCGTGCAAAATGAAACCCAGCCAAGGTGACGAAGCCTGACTGTTTCTAATTATTATTATTATTATCTGGCACATTTAGAGCCTATCAAGCCTTTTCACACCAAATCAAACTTGCAAAAGGAGCACTTTGATTCACTCAGATTGATTTCTCGTAATGTATAATGAGCCTGTTCTCACAGGAAGTTTGTCGTTTTTTTCCACCATAACTGAACGGATATTCACAATAACCTGTAACTTCAGTTTTTCCTGCTACAGGTGATTTCACATTGAAGGCCCTATTTTAACCGTGCAAGCGCAAAGACAAGCGTTTGGGTGGTCTGGTTGGGAAGTTGGTACAGTTCTTGTCTTCCAGGCTCACCAAAACATGAAGACGCACTACACATGACATAACGAAGCAGTAAAAACAGCTCATGTCATGTCTGTGGCTTAAATATCATCAGTCACTTTGCAGAGTTAAGAATACTGATGGCCATTGGATGAAAGACTTCTTAAATGTGTTTGTAGTTGCCAGAGGCACTTTGGAGCGCCTCAGGAGCTCAAAGCCTCAAAGTGGCAGAAGAGAGAATAGGAGCTATCTGCCAGGATACTCCTCGTCTCTTCTCGTCCTCTCCGTAAGTTGAATCAAGGACTTTTGGGGTTTGCCAACTATTCTGCTGGCTGTTCGGACGATCCTTGTTCTTGAATCTAGAATTCAGTGACTGCACCAGGTGGGAAGATGAAAACAACACTCAACAAGAGTTTTGCACACTAGTCCTCAAATTTACTGACTAACACTGAGGCTGCTGAGAAGATAAAGTCGCTGTGAGCATGAGCATTTCTTGAAAATATACTTTTATTTCAGAGAAGCTCACCTGGAAGTCAAGAACTGTACCAAGATATTTAAAGCTTTCCACAGTTTCAGCAGTTTCAGTTGCTCATCAAATGGAAAGACGTTACTTCAGGAAATTATATTGCTGTCTGCAGGTGCAGAGTGTCACAATGTGAACACGCAGCACCACAAATCTGCAGCCAGAGGCAGATAATGTGGGTTTTTTAACACTTGATTTGTACAACGGCAATACAGTAATAACTTGGCAATACAAAATTTGGTGAAGCCGTTTATATGATCGCATCTGCAAACACCTGGAAAGTGACGCTGTGAGACTTGAAATCAGAGCGTTCTCAAGCCAAAATGTTTTGTGCTGACTAGTTGCGCAGTTGAGATGTGGTTTGATAAATGCTAAATGTGACGTGAATGTCAACTTTTATGCAACAATTTTGCAACAGTCATGGGAATTTTCCTGTTAATTACAGATGAATTCACAGAGAGCATCTGTCTTTCCGAAGTCTGACTGCAATAAACAGAGTTCACATTTGCAAATGCGGATCTCTCCCAGTTTGCTGGGCTGAAAGAGATACTGTAAGAAGTTCAGTGTTAGTCACCCTAATAGGTTTCTTTTAATTAATTCACCATCTCTGTAGGAAGTTTCTTTCGGTCTTCTGAAAATTGAGAGTTGAAAGCTGAATGCTTATCTGCCTTTCCTCCTTGCCTCTGTCTAATGAGAAATAAAAGTTACTGTGACCGAGTCCCACAGCTCACCTTTGATGATACCTGTTGGGAACATTTTCACACGGGAAGCAGAGAGTCTTACAATGTGCTTTTGGCTATGAGGCAGTATAACATCATCTTAAGACAATAACATAAGGGTGTAAGTTTACATTTCACAACTTTGTTAGAACAGAACGTTTGGTAAAAATAATGAGAAATTAAAACTTAAATAAATTTTATTTCATTTATTAAATGAATTTGTGGAGCGGATCAAACAATAAATTGGAAACGTGTGCAGGGCCATATGAAATTGTCTGGTGGGCCGCATGTGGCCCACGGACCAGCAGTTTGAAACCTCTGGTTTAATAAGTGATACAAACAACTGACACAGAAGCGCTTACACCGCAGTGCATCTCAAGAATAAAACATGAAGCAAAGCTGCAGGGATTTAATGAACTGAAGAAGCTTTTCATACAGTATAAAGTTGACAACAGATACTGTAAAAATCACCCACATTCATTTATAGTCCTGTTTTTATCAACTTTGAATTGTTTGAAAAATCTGATCATTTTTCTTTTTCTCTGACTTGGACAAAGTTCTTCATGCTTTCATTTTCTAAAGAAGTGATTATTGTAATTCACTCTTTAACTGCCTGAATGGTAAAACACGTTCACACCTTCAAGTTATACAGAATGCTGCAGACAGACTGTTAACTGAATCAAACAGAAGAGATCACATAAGCCCCATTTTACTCTCTTTGCATTGGCTTCCAGTTAATTTCAGAACTGATTTTAAGGTTTTACTCATTACTTTTAAAGCACTACATGCTCGAGCTCCAGCATACATTTGAAAGCTTTTGTGCCCCTTTTTACCTGAACTCAACCTCAGATTTTATTATTAAAAATATATTTTAAAAAAACTCATTTTTAGAAACTTGTGTTTCTGTATTAACTTTATCAATCATTTTCTATATTATTGGTATTGTTTTTGTTGTTTGATTGTTTTTAATTTGTTTGCTTTTGTATGTTTGTTTTAATTTTTTGTGAATCACTTTCTAACAGTGTTTTGAAAAGTGCCATACAAATAAAGGTTATTATTATTGTTATTTATAGATCAATGTAGACTGCTGTACCTGCTTTAATCACATCATTTTTAATGCAAATTTAAACACATCTACTGGTTGAATAGTATTTAATACAATAGTTTATTTATAGTTTAGTTTGATTCTGTTGAAGAAGGTAGCAGATTGACGGCAAAATACGGACAGCAATTTCATTTGCCACAAAATGTAAATGGATAAACAAATTATTATTGTGTGAACATAATTTCCAGGAGACAGAGTTGATGCAATCTCACCGACTCTGAATCAGTTTTATGCTCAGTCAGCAGTCTTGGCATTAATGGACTTCCACAGTGAAGTTAGTTTGATGTTGAAACTTTCTTTAAACTGTATTTAACATTCTTCAAACACAAACAAACACACACTTCCAACATAAAGGGCTACATACAGACTCTATCTGACCAACACACACACACACACACAGTGTAGTGATGTCAGATTAATAGTGCTGTGGTGCGTTCGAGGCCTCAGGCTGCAGATACAACCTCAATCATCCATCAACCCTGACTGCTGATATAATTACCCCCCCCCCCCCCCCCACACACACACACACATACACGCACACACAAGTTTGCACAGTTATCATTGCATTGACTTCCATTCATTGTGGACAGTCTAATCCTAACCTTAACCAGGACCTCAGAAATGACATTTTGCTGCATTAGGACCGGACTTTGGTCCCCATGAGGACTATTTGTCCCAATAAGGTGAGTGTTTATACCAGAAACGGTCCCAACAAGGATAGAAAAACGTGTACTTACACACACACACACAAGTCTCTGTCATTTTGCTGTGTTTTATCCACCTGTCTCGAGGAAACAACCAGTTTCCTCTGAACATTTCAATTTGCCTCAGACCTCTCTACCTCTCTCTCTCTCTCTCTCTCTCTCTCTCTCTCTCTCTCTCTCTCTCTCTCTCTCTCTCTCTCTTTCTCTCTCTCTCTCTCCTCCTGCCTTGTTCAGTCTTTCTCCTAATTTGCTGTAAATTACATGCTCACTATTGATTGGTAGTTCATTGTTGTCTATTCAATCATCAACTCCTAAATTTCACCTAATCAAAGGTCAGCAGCAAAGGAAAATACCAGGTTTTGTTTGTGACATCACACAGGTCTGCTCTGTCAGTCTGGTGTCCAGTGTGAACTGAGCAAACTTGTAGGTGAGAGCAAAAAAGATTCAGAAAACAGCGTGCTGACCTCTCCTGCTCCTCCACTCTGCCCGGCCTTGTTATGTGTTTCCTCCCCTGTCAGAAAGTGGCCAGCAGAGTGGAGGAGCTTCACCTGGGCTGCTGGTTTTGGAAAGCCTTTAAAGCTCGTTAGCTCAGTCTGCTTGTCTGACTCTCAGCTCCCACATGGTCTCCTGTGTTCACTTGGTTTGTGTTGTCATGCACCCACATACATCATATCTTATTAATGGAGCAATAATATCCAAAATGCCCACCAGCACTTATTAGAGGGCCTGAATTTGGAGACTCAGATCATAATGACTTGTTGAAAAAATGATTGTATTTCTAGAGAGAAGTTGAGGCTTTTTGAATAGGAAGCCATCGGTGGCATTTCACTTTAAGATACTTCCACATTAGCTTCAGCCTCAAGCTGTGGTAGTTACTGTTCGGTCTGAACGTTGAGCCAGTTCATGACAATAGAAAGTAACTATATCAGTAACCAGTTTATAAAGGTTATAAAATCTAAAAAGAACTGTGAAATCTGCAGATGTAAATCATAACAGCAACAAAGTGAAACATCTTCCAACATAAACACTCTTACTGTGTGTGTGTGTGTGTGTGTGTGTGTGTGTCAGACTGACCACATTAATATGCAGATCTTCCTCCTCAGCTGGTGTGAACGGATCTTCAAATATGAGCCCGCGTTGTAAAATTCGTGCTGCACACAATCATCAAGTATTTGACTTCTTCTTCTCTCAGTCTGCAAAATGTAAATATGGAGCTGTCAGTCATATGTAAGATCAGCTGTGCTAAAGTTAATTAAGCTTTTCACCCCTTTTATGAGATCATTATCTCATATTTCTCAAGATAACACATCATGATTTATGGCTCTTATATTTAATTTTTAGCACCAATACGTCAAGATAAAAATTTAATTACCTCATTATCCCGAGACATGTTTTCTTGTACTTATCTCCCTTCTAAAGATAACAATTTGTTTTTGTGGTGGTGTTTTGTGGTTTAAGATAATGATTCAAAGCCTCGTTATCTTCAGACATCAAAATATTTGCTTTTACATGAATTCTTTAAATGTTATTCTCAAATCACAACTTGAGTATCTCTGTGTCTCAAGATAACATGTTTCTGTAGAGCAAAGTTTTAATTGAGACAGCAAAATGTTCAGGATTTAATGACTTAAAGACTCAAACCAGAACAAACCCAGCTGATTACTGTAAAGAACACTACTGTAAAGCGATACTTTTACATTTCTGTATGATATTAAAAATGAATATTTTTGCACAGATTACATAAATGGTTCATAAAGTAGTAGTTTCCAGTGCAGATATTCATATGAAATTAAGACCAGACATTAGTATTAACTCAATAAGGCAACACAGCAAACAAAATCATAATATTTCAATCAATAAAATTCATTAAATTATATTGACACAGAAAGCAAGTATTGAACAAGCAGTAAGAAAAGGAGCTGCACCAGGTGGTTCCACTAATTAATCATTTTACCTGTGCTAATTAGAATCAGCTGGGTTGGTGCGTGTGGCTGTTGGCACTTCCACTATTTTAAAGAGGGTTAGATATCTGTGAATGCATCATTTCCTACCAAGCTGTCAGGCAAGAACCATCTCATGATGGGTCGAGGCAAAGAGCTCTCCCAAAACCTTCACAACAAGATTGTTGAGCAACAAAGGAATGACACAGTTTACTGATTTCTCAACTCCTCAGTGTTCCCATAAGCACCACTGGGGCCATTAACCGTCAACCGGCTACACACAGGAGCTCTTCACAAGACTGCTGACCGGGCAGTAAGAAAATTAGTCACAAGAGTAGCCCAAGCACTCGAGAAGAGCTCCAGAAAGATCTGGAAGAAGCAGGTACAATTGTCACAGAGAAAACAGGCAATGCACTCCACACCACCACAGTCTCCATCCTCGATCACCCCATAAGACTCCAATACTGAAGAAAAGACATGTTGAAGTTTGCTGCACAACATTTGGAGAAGCCTGTAGATTACTGGAAGGACGTGTAGCTCCGCTGCTGTACTATATTGATTAAAACTCATCAAGTTCAATCTCTAAATTCAGGCCCTCTAATAATATGCTGCTGGTCATTTTGGAAATAATTGCTCTGATAATAAGATTTGAAGACTTATAGTAGCTGTGATGTCTGCAATATTTCACTAAGTTTAACTTTACCTGATTACGACTTTTTATTTTTTGGAATTTTTTGATTGGCTGTGTGTTACCTTTAATCCCCACAGGGTAACACACAGATAACCCTTGAATCCAGTTTTAGCATCTCAGTGCGAACGAAGCTGAACATAAATTAAATTAATTCAGTTTGCAGAGATGAAAAAATGCAAATGAATATTTAATATACGCGTGTGTGTAAGTGCACGTTTCGCCTCGAGGAGAAGCAGCTCAGCTTTCATTCATATTGAAATGAACCGGCAAGAGAGAAGAAAGGAGGATTAGGAGGAGAGGAGATAAGAGGAGGAGAGGAGGAAGTAAGGATGGAGAGGAGGTATGGAGGATGAGGGAGAGAAAAGGGGGAGGAAGGAGAAGGGAAAGGAGTAGTTAGGAGGGGAAGACAGGAAAAGGAGAGTGGAGGAGAAGATAGAAGGAATCTGTGTGACATTATCTGTGTTTCCTTGCTTCACTGCTGTCAGAGAGAAAACTAATCCACTGTCTGCACACACACACACACACACACACACTCACACTCTCACACACACACACACACACACTCTCACACTCACTCTCAGCCTCTCACAGCTGGTCTCTACAGTACAAAAATGATTTTCCACAGCAGCAAAACAAAAGTTTTCTCAGAGGTCAGAGGAGATTTTTAATTACTCAGAAAATGTAGAACTGAGCTGAGGTTCATCCAGTAAACTGTAAACACACACACACACACACACAGTGTAGCAGCTGAAGTTCACATTGGTGTCATGATGAATGTGGTTCCCTCCCTCCTGCTGAGGCAGGTCAGACTCGGTGGTTTTACTGACTGTAGCTGGATTTGTGCGGCTCCGTGTACGCTGTTGTTGCCGTAGGTGTGTCTGCTGTAAGATGATAGTCCAGTTTATTTTCTGGTCACCAAGAGTTTTCAACTCTTGGTGACTCTTAGTGAGTTCAACTTTGGATAAAATGCTCCGTTTGTCACTGTCACTTTTCACCCAATCACAGTGGAGGAGGGTTGGGACGAATACCACAAAGACTAAGCATCATGTCAAGTGCTGATCAACAGCTGATCAACGGGACACCTACAGGAGAGAGAACAATAAGGAGGAGGAGAGGATCACGTCAGGGTTCAGGGGCAGCAGGAGGTGGTCGGAGGTGGAAGTCCATCCTCAACTTCCTGCAGCCATGCATCCAGGACAGAGACACCTCTACCAGTTTCAGGCAGAATAGGTTGTGTGATGAGGATGTCGATGTTGAAGCTGAAGACTGTAAGGATTCACGTTATTTCTGTCAAAGGGAGGACTTATTATTATTATTATTATTATTATTATTACCACACAGCCCAGATCTCCTGACTCCCCTGATGTGCCACCATCCTGCACTTCTGCTCGCTGCACTCTGAAGAGAAGAGCTGAGCCAGATGTGTCCTTTAGTGCCATTAATAATCAGCCAGAGGAGGACGAGCATTTTCTTTTGAGTTCAGCTTTGAGACGCCGTCCTGCCCGCATCAGAGGTTAAAATCAAATTCCAACAGATTTTACATGAAGCAGAATTTAGCTCTGACCATCAGTGAAAAAAACACACACACACACACACACACACACACACACACACACACACACACACACACACGACCTGAATAAATATGTAGCAGTAACTTCACTTTTCATTCCTGTTGGTACTTTGTTTTGTTATTTATGAAACTGTACTTGATAATTAAAATAATATGATTCAAATGATTCACATACAGACACACAAGACCTAAATAAATATGTAGCAGTAGCTTTGTTTTGTATTCCTGTTGGCGCTTTGTTTTATTTATGAATCTGTACTTGATAATTAAAATAATATGATTAAACTGATTCTTCCTTCCCAGTAATTTATTTTCCTCTTGATTTAGACTGTTTATGTGTTGCATTGTGTAGCTTGTTAGTGTAAGAAGAAAAAAAACCACTGCCACAGGAAATATGCTAATTTTCTAAGTGTTGGGGGGCTCTTAAGAGAGCCGTTTACTGATGGTGAACCTGATGTTAGTCCTGAAGGTGGTGGGAGTTGGAGAGGCATTAGATGACAGAATGCAGCTTCACCTCCTGGAGAGGAGAAGTAGGTGGTGTACCTCCGTCTAACCAGTGCTTCCCTAGAGGCGTTGGTGCTGCCTACCTGCTGGATGGGCTGCTTGGCAAGCTACAGCTCCGATAAGGGGGGGGGGCACACCTTCCTTCCTCTTCATCATCAGCCTCCCTCCATCATAGGAAATTGAGGTGGATGCAAGTGGCCTTCACTGCCACACCTTTAGTGAGACACTAAGCACTCTGTGGTAGAGTGTCCACTGGGCAGCAAGGATCCTAAATGAGCAGCACCATCCTGGCACAGGAAAGGTGGTAATTGAACCTCCCTGTCGAGGTGTTTTCCTGGATAGAGGGAAAAAGCTTCATCACCCACAAATACACATGGCACACGCTGGAGGTGTTCAGCTCCTGGTAAAGGAACATCCTCTGGCAGGTCGAGGGTCCCCTGGTGGAGGGCCTTGCCAAAGTCAGAGGATCCAACCATCATTGCTGCTTTTCCTGTTTGCTCCCACATCCACCATCCGTAAAAGGCAGCGGGCACCAACTACAGCTAGGAACACGATGGAGAAGCTCCCTTTGTAATTATAATACATGGACCCTGTACTGCGTCTGTTCTTTTCATTTATAATGTACAGCAGTTCAGAGTTCAGTCAGTGTAGTGATCATAAAATAACACTATCTGACTATCTGCAGCATTTTGGTAACGACTGCTGGTGAACAGATAGTATTTATGATCATATTTCACACTACATAAGAACTATATCTTGAATTCAGCTGCATTAAAACACAGATTATATGATCATAGAGCAGGAGACTGAACGGACATTCAAGCAGACTGTCTCTCTCTCTTTGTTAAACCTTTGACCTCCTTCCTTTTTTCCTTCTATTCACTAAAACAGAAGGAAAATTCCCTTCAATTACAGTGTTTCACCAAACTGTTTACTCTGTATTCATTTTGTCTTGCTTTCCTTATTTATTCTGCTCAAACTTCTTTCTTTCTTTCTCCCGTCATTAAACCCTTTTACCTTCTTACTTTTTACCTTCCATTCACTAAAAATTAAATCCTGTGTCTGTTTTGATCCAAATTTAGGCAAAACTGCCAAAGCTAGACAACAGTGCACAACAACACTGTATTTTAGTTCTAACAAAATTTTTAAATTTCTTATCAATTTGTCTTTTTTTTTTTTTTTGTACAAACTGCAGTTTGACTCCGCTGCTCTCTGTCTTGGCACAAAAGCCTCAAATATTCCTGTTAAAGTCTGACACCGCTCAGTGTAAAGTCATGTATGTATGCTCAGTTATATTATGTAGCTAGTTTTATTATTTTAGTGTTTCTGTTGTAAAAAAAAAAAAAAAAATCTCTTTTCCATTGACTGTAGTGAAGCTGTTGCCACGGTAACCATGGATTATACTTGTTATCAGAAAATGAATTACAGTTTCCTCTCTCTCTGTCCGTCTTCATGTCTCCATTATACTGTGTGTGTGTGTGTGTGTGTGTGTGTGTGTGTTATCTAAAATGGGATTCCTCTGAACAGACAGAAGACATTTAGAATAATAACAACCTACACACTGCTGCTGTTCTTCTGTCTCTCCCCTCCCTCCCTCTGTCCTCATTTCCTTCTTCATCTCCTCCTCCTGCTCTTTTTCTACTCTTCTTCCTTCCCTCGTTTCTTTTTCTTTTTCTCCTTTTTCTTAAATCTGTCGTTCTTTTGCATTTTTGCCTCCCTCCTCCACCTTCCTTCTGTCTTTCCTGGCTTCTTTGCTTCCCCCTGCACTTTCCTCTGCCCTCCATCACTCATATTCATGGGGTGACAGAAATACATACATATATATCAATATATATATACAATCATATATATCAATATTTGCTTGCTTGCCCTCAAATTAAGATATTTTAACCCCAAAACATAACATTATTGTGGCACATGAGTAAAGCATTGAGTAGAAATATCTACAGGTGGCATTACAGAGTCCACTATGAGTTTAAACAGTGAGCACTGCAGTGAACATAGAAAGCATGCTTAGCTTGTCTGAATGTGTCCCGCTCAGCACAGCAGCACTATCGTAGCTCTGGCCCACAAGCTTTCTGTTATACTGCAGCCCGTGCTTCTCAAAAAAGTGTAAAATCTTATCAGTTAACCCAGCAGCTTCCAGCCGTTCTGTCTCTGCAAGCTCCAGAAAGCTCTCATGAACCATAGTGTTGTATTAGTATCTTAGAACAAATAGGATTTGAATGATTTCTTCTTTAACCATTCCAGACAAACATGCCAGTATTTCATTTTGGATAGTTTTACTGGTGCATGTTGCATGTTGCTGTTTCTTACTTTGCTCTTTAATTCTTCCCAACAGTGAGGTATTTTGTCACTCAGTTTTTTGTTCTCCGCCCATGCAAACATTTCTTTTACATGGCTTTCAGATCTAGCATGAGAACAGATCCACTGTCTTTAAATGTGGCCTTTTTCCAATTACGATACACCTCAATAGAGGTAAAAAGACTCTTGGGGTACCAGGCAGAGAGAAATGTCTACAGGGGAAACAATAAGCTGCGTCTTTGGACTGTGAGTACTCTGTACAGCTCTGTTGGAAAGCTTCTTCTGACTCCTCCCTGTAGGCTCTGTAGGGGAAATTCTCCAGTTCTGGCTGAGCTGGCCCATCACACCTGGACTTGGATATGTCTAGAAGAGGGAAAAGATTCAAACAGAAATAAAGCAAACCTGATTATACAATATATTAACTCCTAATAGTACACTGGAGCAGTCATTTACTAGATATGTGTTTGAATTGAATTATTAGATTGAGTCTATTTGTGTGATTTGTGCTTGTTATCTAGGTGTAAAATACTATGTAGTAACAGTGTTTATACTATGTGGACCAGCTGGAAAGGAGACGACTTGTGATAACTCATTTTGCTGTCTGAGCTCTGCATGTCTTGATTTCTCTCGCTCTCTCTTAACTCTCCCTCTTCCACCTCATCACCTCTGTGGTCATCTGGTCATGTTGCTCTCTTCCTATCTCCACTTCTCCTGATGTATCTCTCTGTTCATTAGTCGGCGTCCTCGTCGGTAGAAAAAAAACTGGTGATGTGTCCTTTAATAGTCTTCATTATTAATGATGGTGTGCACTGAATGTTGTGGAAAGCTTGAGTGGATGTTTTTCACTTCCTGTTTGTTTCATCCTCCTGCAGACTCTGAATGTTTCTGAAATAAGACTGAAAGGATGAACTGTCACTGCATTTCTGATTAATGTGGCTTTTTGTTTGGGGCTTGGAGCGAGTGATTTTAGTGCTTTTTAAACTGGGTGCTTTTGTATGAACTTGCACGACTGATCTGAAATTTGAATGTTTGTCTGCAGAATGAGCAGTGTTAGAGATACTCCAGCGACACTCGTAAGCACTGGTGAATATTTGGGTTTGTCAGGTTTAATCCGTCTCTCACACAATCAAGCACGAGTCACTATTACTAAACAAAACACGCTTCAACAAAACAACCCCGCCACCGTCCATCTGTGGCTGATCTGCATTTCTACTAGTGGAAGTTGGCAGCCATACACACACATTTAGCAGGAAAAAAAAAGCCATCAGCAGTCGTCGTGTGCAGCCAGGACCGGCAGAGGCTGCACAGAAAGCTGCAGGCCCGGGAGAGAACGGAGCTGCTGCCCGCTGCAGGGACGGCTAGCAGCAGCTGGGTGAAATTGGTCCGTTACCAAGCGTGTGTCCTCTCACGGCTCCTGGCACCACACTGTGGCAAAGCTGTTTGTTTGTTTCTTATATGAGGATAAAATCTGTTTTTGACCTTCTGTCTATCCCACATTTCCCTCCAATCCTCACAACTTCTCGCCTAGACTGTGTTAATTAGCTTGCTTGCTACCTCCCAGATCGGTCTTTGCCTTAGCGTCACAATATTTGGACATCAGAGTTTCGCTCTTGTAAATTTCTGACCAGCCACAACTTTTCATATACAGTATATATTTCTCAATTAGATTGTCCAGAACTGGGGTGGAAAGGCTGTTTTTGAGGGTGACAGCTGCCGTCCCAGTAGATCCACCTCTGCTCCCTTCTTCCTTTTTCCTTTCATTCCTCTCTTTCATGCCTGTTATTACTCCATTTTCTCTCCTTCCTTTCATCCTTTTTAAAAAAAATCCTTCCTCTTCCCTTTTTAATTCCCTTTTTTACAGTTCTCTTCCTCCTGCACTTTCCCTTTTTCTTTCATCATTTCTTATTTCCTCTCTTACATCCTCTTTTCCTTTTTTGCTGCCTGTCTTCCTTTCTTTTTGTTTCCTTGCTCTTCCTCTCTTCTTTCAAACATTTCTCACTTTGCTTTTTCGCCTCCTCCTCTTGCCCTTTTCTTTGGCTTTCTTTCTTCCATTCCTCCTTTTCTTTTCTTTGTTTTTCTTAGCTCTTTCTTTCGTTCTTCTCTCCTCCCTTTCTTTGTTACATTTCTTATTTCTTTCTCTGTGTGCTTTCCCTCCTTCTATTCTCAGTTCCTTCTCTCTCTTCTTTCCTTGTCCTTTTTCCATCTCGTTCCATCCTTCTCACCTTCATCTCTCTTTCATCCTCCTTCCTATTTGTTGTCACTCCTCCTTTCTTCTTTTCCTCTTCATCTTTCAGCCATTTTCTATGCCCTTCTTCCTTCTATTGCTCTTTCCTTCTGTTTTCCCATTTGCTTTTTATCGTCTTGTTTCCCTCGTTCTTTACCTCCTTATGCCCTTCTCTCTGCCCCTCTTCCTTTCATCCCTCCTTTCTTCTTTTGTAACATCCTTCCTGTTCTTTCTTTCTTGCCTTCCTCTCTCTTCTTTCTGTCCTTCTTCACCTCCACTGGCAATTCTTTGAAAACAGCAGATTCAATTTGGTTTCGGAGTAAAACCGTCAGACTGACATTGTGTCTCTTTTCCATTCATAAAACACCAAATGACTCCTATATCTCTCTTCTCTTCTCTCTATCATCTGTTTACCTCATTTCTCTCTCTGTCACATTCTTTCCGAGTCCCATTAATCTCACGCACACACACACACACACACACACACACACACACACACACACACACACACACACACACACAGTGTAAACTCTCAGTGTGTATCCACTGTGTGTGATTTCCCATGATGCCATGGGAAAAACAGCGGAGTCGTTCATCACTGAGGATGAAGTTTAGAGAGATGTCACACACACACACACACACACACTGAGGTTGCTGGTTTAAATCCGTCTCATGACGCAGTGTCACATTCTTCTTCTTCTTCTTTAGTTAAATAACAACAACAACAACAAAAATCACTGCCAGCTTCAATTTGTTGGTATATATTCTGGAGCAGTGGGCCACCTGATGTTCACTTTGTTTCCATGGCAAACAGCACTGATGAGAAGTTTAAACTGTGAATACCAACTTTGTTATCACTATACAGTCTGTTTTCATCAAAGTAACTGCTTTAGACTTTACTATCATCACTGAGCCCAAAGTCCACTCACACAGGTGATTCACTTATTGTGACTTCACTGTCCTGTTGCAGCTGTTAGGGTGGAACAAATTACACCTTCATCATTCCTTTTGGTACACTGAGGCTACGCTCACATTACAGACCTTAAAGGACGGGTTCACAATTTTTCAAGTGTATCCTGAAACAACAGTCAGGAGCCCAAATGAAGAGTGAAACCTGTTTTTCTTGCTGTAATCATTCCTCCTGTTCATACTGACCATTAGAAGATCCCTTCATAATGCACTTACAATGGAAGTGATGGGGGACAAAATCCACAGTCCTCCTTCTGTGCAAACATGGATTTCAAAGTTTATCTGAAGCTAATATGAAGCTTCAGCGTCCAAATGAGTCAAATCAAGTAGATATCTTTCAACGTTACAGTCTTTTTAGTGCCAAAGTCCCTCTTTTTGTTACTATACTTCCACCACAGCTCAACAGGCCTCAAGCCTCATATAAGCTTCAGATAAATGTTTAAATGCATTTTTACACTAAATGACTGTGTGGACACACTGTGGATTTTGGCCTCCATCACTTCCATTAAAGCACATTTGAAGGGGATCTTTTAATATCCAGTATGAACAGGAGGAATGATTACAGCGAGGAAAACCTCTTTCACTGTTCATATGGACACCTGACTGCTGTTTTAACACACACTTGAAAAATTGTGAACCTGTCCTTTAATGCTCAATTCTAATTTTTTTGGTGGTGGTTGATGTTTGTAAGTGACATGTATCCGGCTCCAGTTTGAACACCGTTGAGGTCCTAAACTTCCACACGTGCAGATTTAACTGAAATGTGAGCCACATGCATACAAGTATAACAATAACATCAAATCATAATCATGGGTGACTTGGGGTCAGTTACCGCGGTAACAGACTCTGTGAACCTAAACTGCTCGCTGGCAGGTTCTCTCTGTCTCCTCATTCATTCATTCAGTCCGTATCAAAGCGCATATCTAAGCACATTCATTAGTGGAGGTTTACTGTCTGTCAGAATCAAAATCCCAGTTGGATATTAGTTTAGTTACTCAAGGACTTTCTAAAGTTACTGCTTTTATGTGGATCAGTCATTTCTTTGAACAGCGGTTTTGGCCTCACATTCAAATATTACACAGCAGGAATTCAGGGTTCCAGGGTCATCACTCTACATGACTGTACACACTGCTGGAATAAATTACTGGGGAATTAATTAAATAATAGATTGGTGCAGTAAATGTGTGGAGAAGTTAGAGTCATAATTTTCATTGTATAATGACTAACAGTTGCAGTACTTCACTGCTTGGATATTCACTCTCCTGGTTGAATCATCAGTACAAAAAAATAAGTGTAAAAAAATATCTGTTTCTTTAAATAAAAAAAAGTCTAAAATATAAGCCTGTGAATATGAAAACATAAAGAGAGAAGTTAACTTTCACTCCCACAGTGGCATTTCAGTGTGCACTGGCGATGCCAAAGCTGATAAAATATTCAGCAGTTTAAATCATTTTACTTTCAGATTCTGGGCTAATTTTGGATGAATTTGAAAAAGAATGGTGCTGCGGTTTGTTCCCGGATGCTACTATGAAGCCTTCTGAGTTTGCTAAAGCTTTTCTCAAGAACAAAGTTGGAAAACCTTGACCATAAATGAACCTTTAGTATCATTGGTTTATCCTGGAGACTCTTGTGTTTCTATGCTGAGTAACATTGAGGATATCATTATCTGTTCCAGTCAAATTTGACCCATTTTTATATTTGAGCGCAGCAAAAACAACCAAAACACATTTGCATTTTATGACTTTTCATAAAGTATCCCAGAATATAGAAAAATGTAAATATTTCAACTTCTTTTGTGCAGCTGACACACGTCTTACAGTAATATAAACATTAAAGGGTGTTCTGGGTTAAATTTGCCAGTTTTTATTTAGAAATAAAGCGCATATCTAATCTCATTCATTAGTGGAGGTTTACTGTCTGTCAGAATCAAAATCCCAGTTGGATTTTAGTTATTAGGACTTCTAAAGTTACTGCTTTTATGCGGATCAGTCATTTCTTTGAACAGCGTTTTTTTGCCTTTTGTTAGAAATTGAAAAATCATGTTATCATGTTATGTTTTCCTGTTTTAGCAAACAAAGGACTGTAATATAATGTGATTTTTAATGTTTTTCTGTTTGTGTAGGCTTAAAGAATTTCCTCACTCTGCTTTCTGAAAGCTTCATTAAGGATTAAAAGTAGATTTGTGGTTCAGAAATTTGGTATAGAGACTCATTATGAGATTATACTGTGAATAGTTATATTTAAGAGTTAAAACATAAACTTTAAAATGGGCATTTAAAAAAGGGAAAAATACATATGGAAGCTGGATAGAAACAGACTGAATACATATAAGGTTAACCATTTTAATATCATCCAATCAGAAAACACAGGACATCACAGCAGTGCAAACAGGAAGTAGGCTTAAGATCTTCAGTGTGACTTCCTGTTTCCTTCCCATTTTGGTCTCAAGTCATCGTCACCAACATCATCATTATGATCATGAACACCACTTTCTTCAAATCATCTCATCTTCAAATCCCACATTTTAGTTTTTAAATATCACATGTGCATAATTTACAGTGTTTATTGTACATCGGGCAGATTTGTTGTGTGCTTTTTTGTCTGTAAACCAAATTTCCCTGACAGGACAATAAAGGTTCAAAATGCACAGAACAATTAGCATAATAATTATAATAATGCTAATTAGCTTTTAAACATCAGCAATTATCATTACCGACCAGACCGCCATCATTAGATTCACTGGCATCCTCAGCCTTGATCATAATAATTATAATATTATCATCATTTTAATCATCATGACTGTCACAGCAGTCATCATCATCACCACCACTGCTGTTATCTTCATCATCATTACACACACACACACAAACACACTCGCATCACTGGACGCACAGTTTATAGAAGCAGGCAGGCCCATTAATTCATATATGGCTCAATTATTAACATCAAAACCGGATCTAACAGAAGAGGAATAACTTCATAAAGGCTCTGTTCACCAGGACAAAGGTTCAACGTGCCAGACTTTTCAAAAAGTTCATCCATTTAAAGTCCTTTTCCAAAAAAAAGTCCAAAGATTTATCTGGATTTTGGAGTTTGAAGTATTTTTCCAACTCAGAGAGTAGACTTCATAGGTCAGTCTACATTACGTTTTAAAACTCTGAAGGGGGAAAAAGCAGACAGCCACGTCCTGGAAAATCCGTCACACTATAAGAAGCCCATCGCACTGTAGATCCAATTATACTGTACAATCCATGCTGCTAGAAAATCTGCGGGTCTGTCGAATCTGTTGCGCTGAAGAGGCTGACTCTTTAAACTCCATCATGCAACCAGTTTTTCAAACTGTGAAGTTTACAGTCACATTTTTCACTGTAATGTCCAACACGCTTTAGAATCCATTGCACTACAGAGGCAGGATGTCATTTCCGTCACGCTGTAAAATCTGTAACACCGCAGAGTACAATAATTCATCACACTGTAAAACTCATAGCCTTGTAAGTTCTGTCAGGCTATGAATTTAAGTAATCCCGTCACACTGTACAATCCCATCACGCCACAGAATCCATTGTTTTGCTTGATAAGTCCTTCAAGTCGTCCAATCTGTCACACAAGCTGTAAAAGTCCACCAATGATGAGCTTGAATTTGTCCTGACCCCACAGTCATTTAAAAAGCCACATCATCTGCAAACAATGACACTCGACATATTTCTACAAGCCAGACAGTCAGTTATCTTGTTTTTATTGACTTTATTTTACTATCTGCTGCTTCATTCATCATTCTGGGGATGGAACAAAAGGGTTTATTGAGAGTCAACCATTGATTGGCTACAAAACATAATCATAGTGTTTGTTGTTGTTGTGAGTTTAGTTTCTGTCCAGCAGCCGAGGCTGATGTGCATTATTCAACAACTTCTTGGTTTTGTGCTTTGTGAAGCCAAAGAGTTGAGTCTCTTTAGTTTTTTTTATTTGGTCACCGGTTTAATCCCCAAGGTTGCAAGTCAGTCAGGAAGGTTGTCTCTAGTCAGTTTTATAGTCCCATGACTCCTCTGGGATTTCCAGAAAGAAAATACTCTCCAAATTAATTTGTTCTTTAATTGAAGCAGTCGCTCTTAGGATGTGAAAAGTCAGTCATGTTTTATGAGGTCACTAAATAAGTAGGCAGCTCATTGGCTGACAGCTCTCAGGTGGGTGGAGTTTAAACAGACTGTTTTAACATGTCAGAAATTGGCCCCCATTTTTGTTTACTACTATGTTTACTTGCACTGAACTTTTTAGTGTCAAAAATGGTCACACATTTCATCTGCTGATAACAGATGTGTAAGGTTTTTATGTGGCATTAAACCCTGATAGTGGCAACACACAAAAGATGATTAATTAGTCCACAAAACCTTAATTTCCTGCTCACTTTAGAGAAACATTAATGAGTGAGAAAGGGAACAATTTCTGACACAGTTAAAGAGTTTGAGGAGGAAACAGCTTGGTGCCTTCGATCATGAGAGCAACACTCCGTAATTTTAGTAGAATCAACAGCAAATAACTAAGAAAAATACATTAGGAGAAACTAACAGGCAAGAAACATCTCATGTCCCTCTTCTTTTTTGTCTTTGTGTTGTGAAATCACCGATATCTGTCTTGTCTTTTTTAAATTGATTATTTAAACCACTTAGTTTTAGTTCTGCAACTAACGATTATTTTTTAGATGTAGATTACTGATTAATCTGATTATTTTTCTCAATTAATTGATTAGTCATTTGGTCTATAAAATGGTGAAAAATGTTGATCACTGTTTCCCAAAGCCCAAGCTGACTTTCCTCAAATGTTTTCTTTTGTCCCGACCAACAGTCAACAATCCAAAGATATTCAGTTTACTATTATAGAGGACTAAAGAAACCAAAAAAAATATTATATTCATCTGAGAGTCTGGAACCAAAGAAGTTTTACTTTTCTTTCTTAAAAAATGACTAAAAACGATGGAGTGATTATCAAAATGGTTGGTGATAAATTTTCTGTTGACTAATCGTTGCAGCTCTACTTAGTTTTTAAAAAATGGTTATTTTTCTGTTTGTCCTGTCGTGTGTTTTTTTTTTTTTTTAACTGTGATGCAATTTGTACATTTGCGTTGAAAAGTAAATTATTACTTTGTATTCCACAATTATTTGATATTTCCACTTCATATCCGGTAGGAATAGAAGACATGGGAGCTTCAAAAATGTACATTTCACATGCTAAATTCATGAGTGTGTTTTTTTTGTAAAGGCTGTCAAAGGTTTCTATCCCAAGTTTGTCGAGCAAATATCTAAATCATGTCTAATTCAGTCTTGATTACACCTTTCCTACATCCCATAACGCCTCTTGTGTGAGAACCCTTTTTTGCCTTGTTTTTCTTTAAGCCTTTTAGAATCTCCATCAAACGTTTTCTTTCCAGCTTCACTTGTTCAAACACAAAACAAACCACAGCATCGTTGCTCCTTAGTGGGAGATTTTTCCTCCATGTTTTCTGTGGCTTATAGCAAAATTCTGAAGCTTTTATATTCAAAGTAGACTTTTGAAGCGAGGCCCTAGCAAAGCTTTCCAAACCTGCTGATATTTTCCAAACTGCTGCTTGAATTTTTGATCCAGAAGAAACAACAAAGTTGCTCTTTAAATTCAAGCTGAAGCAGTTTGAATGTTGTGGAGTGTTAATGAGTCTGAATGAGTTCTCTTAGTGCTTTGATCAGAGGACGTAGAGTCCATGTAGTGTTAATTGCAGCTCTGTTTAACGATCAACATGCAGGTGACTCCTGGGAAATCTGTCTTTTACTGTCAGCTGGTTTAATGTAGCAAAAACAGGAGGGTCCAGGCTCGTATTAATACATACTCCATCTTTAGTCAACCAATCAAAACCCAACAAATTATCCACTGAATATTTCTCTAAAGATTGTGCGATACATTATGGTCCTTATTGTTCCTGCTCTGTTTGAGCTCAGGTCCAGTTTCTGTCAGGTCCATTTAAAATATGTTCAAACAAGACAGTCAAAGGTCCTTTTCTGGTTAGATTCAGATTTTTAGACTTGTGAAAATGTTTATATTGGATTTGAGAAGCTGTCAAAATTGAAAACTTTGGCATTCTGGTGATGAAACAGCGTTTAATGTGTGTCACCTGACAAACATCTGACTCAAGGTCACATCACAACACACATTATCCTTTTAACTTTCAGAATATCATGAAAGTCCAAAAGGATTTAATTACGTATTGATCATGTATCAAGTAGGTTATTGAAGTGTACATACAGTATGTAGTATAGCCTACATAATTGAAAACGAAAAATGAAGAAGCAACCATTAGCTACTGCTGTAATATTAGATTTTGCCATTTTCAAGAATATATTGGCAGATAAAATTTTGAGAAAAGGCAGAGTTTTGTGAAATGGTTATTTTTAGGCTTTTAACGTGAAACATTTCACAAATGTTTCATGTAAGAAATTTTTGGTTAAATCACCTGGTTCGATTTTAAATCATAAGTTCTTGTTGTTGTTAATCTGACATCACATTCTCTCTGTGGCTGTTATCAGTCTTCAGGGCGATTTAGTTATTGGAGAGTTTGGAGGCTAGCTGCTAGCTAGCAATGACTAATTCATCTCAGTCACCGCTAGCTTGTCTTTACTTTTTTACAGCCCAGAAACCAGTTTAACTAGATCAGCCATGTGTTGAAGAAACAAATAATCCATCTGAAATAAAAAATTTAAAAACAAATTTCTTTAAAAACAGAACCAGTAGAGAAAATAACCAGTTGAGTCAGTCTTTCTCTTCATTCTATCTGACTGCATTTGTAAGCATTAGCTTAGCAGTCAGTTTGCAGTCACTTTACTCTCGGTAGTTGGCGTAGCGTTAGCCAAGGGAGGGGCTTGGAGCTTTACGCAGCCACTGGTAGAACTGCCGCCGGTGGAGGCGGTGCCAGCGCACATTGCCCTCAACAATCTCCAGCGCTCGCGGCAACGCGGGCCCCGCCCCCACACCACTGGACTGGATGAACTCCTTTAACTGAGGACAGAAAGCACAAGAAGAAGGGAGACAGACAGGGAAATAATGAAGGGAAGATGGAGTTGAGCAGGAGTACAAGATATGAGGAAGGGAGGAAAGAAGACGGGATAATAGGAAATAAATTAGATTATTAAAATGATTAAACACCTCTGTAACAGAAAAGATAAATATACGTATAGCAGCCCCTAGCTGCTGTGTCCATTACACCCTGATATCAAAGTGTTGGACAGACCAAACATACTGATGATTTAACTATCTTACATCCTTAGCAGTAGTGGAGCTAAAAATGTTAATTTTGTCCTGAAGGTGGTGTTAAAGCACAGACTGAGTCATTAAAATCAAAGTGTTCATACTGAAATATAAATATGATGAATAGAATTCATGAAAATCTTGCCAGTAGTTGTTGAAATGCATAAACTCCATGACCAAAAGTATTTGGATAGGAATTTGCTCCCAATTCCTGTTCACAGGGCTTTGCTGCAGGGATTTGCTCCCATTCAACCACAAGAGGATTAGTGAGGTCCAACACAGATGCTGGCTGATAAGGTCTGGCTCACAGTCAGTGTTGGATGGGGTTGGCACTCAGTTTGTTAGTGAGCGTTGCATCCGATCCGACTTTGCAGTCCTGTTTTGTAAGCTTGTATGGCCTACTACTTCACAGCTCAGCTGTTGTTGCTCCTAAATGTTTCCACCTGAAAATAATTGCATTTACAGCTGACTGGGGGAAACTGAGCAGGGCAGGAATTTGACGAACTGACCTATTGGAAATATGGCAACCTATGATTTGCACAATATACTGTACTTCTATCCAAGGGTCTAAGTGTGTAAAGGTGTTAGAGGCAAATATGGTATGTCAATGAACACTGAAGTAATCCTAACCCGGAGAAGCTGGTTGTTTAACAATGAAGACAACAACTCCCATGATCCCACACTACTTCACAATGTCACCAAACTCTGTCCTTTCTTATTGTTTTGATTGAGAGACCCCCAGTGGCAGAAATTACATAATGTGTGTTTAATTACAAAGGGGTGCCACATACGTTTGATCATATAACATATTGCACTCTGGAGCAAAATGTTGGAAATAATGAATCATCAGGCAGCTAGCGGGTCAACAATGAAAGGTTACCTGATGTTTTAATAAAGGAGGACTTTCCTTTTTTAATGACAGCTAAAGAGAAACACTCCAGCAAAAAATGTGTTACTAAAACAAAATCTTTTGTGGTTAGTTGCTAATTAAAGAGAAACTCTTTGTTTTAAAGGTTCATAATTAGAGGTAAAACTTTCTTGCATGAAAGCAGACGTATCAAAGTGAGAGTCTGTTTTAAAGGATGGTAATTAAATGGAGTTTCCAGTATGAGAGGTGAGGTATTAAAGACAAACTTTATGGTCAAAAGAGAAACTTTGTTGAAGATAGATTTTTTTTTTTTTAAGTTAAGGACGGAAGAGGAAACTTATAGTAGTGTTGTCCAGAGTTTGACAGACTCACTGGAGCGGAGGAGAAAATCCATCCCTTCAACTCACTTTAATACTGTTCATATTGTTAACTCTGCTCTCTTTTACTTTTCCTCTCCTGATCCATCCCCTCTTTCTCGTCCTGCCCTCTTCTCCTCTATCCTACAGTTTAAGCTTCTATAATCTTCCCTCCATAACACTCCTCCTTTCTGCCTCACCCCAAAACACATTTTTCAGATTTGTGTAGCAGATGGAAGCACACTGATGTCTACTTAAAAACATTTTTAAGATCAGAATGAAAAGAGACATCAGTACCATGATGCAGTTTCAAGAGTCCCATTTTAATTTGTGGCGATTCAGACGTTTCACCAATACTGCGGACCACGTCGAGGCTGTTACCATACCAACAGGATTGCTACTTGTCTCCAACAAAATAGTTTTTTGCCACAGAAAGTATTCATCTCAAGATATTTATTCAGAAATGCTCACAACCTTTTATGTTTGTGGAAAATACAAGGTTGTGAACATTAGGAAGGATTCAAAACAAACATTTTTCTGTCACTCCCTGTTCTGACTGCTTTCACTTTTTTTTCTTCTGATTTCTACCTTGTCTTTTTTTGGAGCATTTTTGAGTTTCATGAAAAGCAGAGTTTTAAATAAAATAGAAATAAATATGTGGTAGCAGTGTAACATAGTTATTGCTTTTGGATAATTAAGAGTAGGGGTGTCACTATCTCGAATCTAAATCGAAGATCGATCGAAATGAGCGTTTCATTTCAACCTTCAAAATCAAAAGCAGGATCAGCGATTCTCCCAGTATTTTTTTTGCTCTCCACCCCTGCCTAATTGTGCACGTCCTGCGCACGTCTGAAAACAAAACAAAGATGATACAGCATAGCTTACAGATAGCCTGCAGCTGCATTACCGTTTGAGACACCATGGCCACTGATGATGATGGAGAAACAACAGAAATGGAAAATCCTCCTGCTTCACCGGTGTGACAATATTAACTCAGGTGACTTTAAAGACAAATAATCTAGTTTCAAGCATCTTTAACCCATTGGCAGATTTTTAAGTAGGGTTTTTTTGCAGTGTGTGTGTGTGTGTGTGTGTGTGTGCGTGTGTGTATTTACCTCATTGAGTTCTTTCTCAGTGTTCAGGAACTCTGTGACTCCACCAATTAATTTTGAATTCATGAACAACGCTTCACCGTAACTGAACAGAGACAGTGAGAAGTACAGTTAGTATTTCTGTTGTTTACAAGCATTTTGTTTGTCTACACGTCACCAGTACAACATGATGGACTCTCTCTGTCTCTCTCACCGTGCGTTGAGGACGTCCCACTTTTCTCTGAAGTATTTCCAGGCCAGGTTTCGACCCTGAGGGTTCCTGCCGACGTGGATAATGACATCGATCACATCCTGCTCTGGGACCAGGTCGGAGGTCAGAGACAGGTTCAGTAACCTTGGGAGACACAGAGAGACAGATGGACTCAGTAACCATGGTGACAGAAATTGATGAGGTCAAAGGTGGCTGCTGTGGTCTTGAAAGAGAGAAAGTTAAAGTGTGCAGCCATTAATTGCAAACTGTAGGCGTGTTCTTCAGGCCTGTGGATGGAAACACACGTTAGCATGCTAATATTTTTACTATGCTAAAAATGAGCCTGTGGGTCATATTTTAACAGATTTACTTGTCTAGTATAATAACAAATATTACGCTACTGCTCATATTAGTGTAAAACATTACTATTGTATTACTATTAATACTATTACTATTTCTATTTGTATCTGTATTTGTTGAGGCAGCAAAATGATTTGTATTTGTATTCGAATAAAAGTGGAAATAGGCGTAACAATCTGTTTTTGTTTTTATTACACTTCTAATTTTAAGCTCCCACACCGGTCTCCCAGACCACGGACGATTGCGCTGACCACTCAACCAAAGCTCAGCTCCATCAGACCCACAGACCTGCAGCTGTTTATATATCGGAGCAGAGGAGAGACGGAGACAGCGTTGTAACTGAGTCCTGACCTGTGTGCTGTTATTTGACGTCTTTTTTTTCTTCCCTACGGACAAAATTTAAAAAAAAATATTTGTACAAAATAAAAATTTGTAAAAACCCACCATGTGCTTATCCAAATACTATATTTTTGATTCGGCTCCACCCCGAGAAGAGATGCTGTGCTGCTGACCGACTGAGATTATTCTGAGCAGCATTCATGGGAGTAAATTACAATATAAGAGATTTGTGTATATTTCTCGCTGTCTTGTCTGTCCGTGCGCCGTCAATGTCCTCTTTTCACGCCGCAACGTTATCAGTCATGAATTTGTTTTTCACTGCGTGAGAAAATGGACTTGTGGCGTGAAAGCATGTGAAAAGTGTCGATTGTGTGAGTCTGACGGTCGAAGCGTGAGAGTTGGCAGCTCTAAAATCACGTTTCAGCACAAACACATCAATATGCTTACTTACATGATAAAACTTTAGCCTATGGATCTTGTTAGGTATTTTAAAGGTTAGCATGTTAAAACATTATTTATTGTAAGCTTTATTTACATTACCATGCTTATCATGGTGATATTAGAGTAAATTCTAAAATGCTAACGAGTTAACGGGATCACAGTGTGGATAATATTTGAACATGCTAACAAATTTGAAAGCCAAAGTATTAAGCCGTAAAATACACAAACACAGGCTGTATGTCTGTTTGTGTAATTTAGGCAGAAAAGGTTAAGTTGGCTTGAAACTGACATTTTGTATTTGTTGTGTTGCTGTTAGGAGCCCTGAAGGTGTTTCTGTCAAACCAAGAATCACTTTCAACTCTGAAACTCCCAGCTTGTCAGTTATTGAGGGAATTCAGGGATTTGCAGGAAGAGTTTGGCTGTACAATCCTAAAATTTGGACGTGTAAACACATTAGACCGAGTGTATTTTAAGATGTGAGAATGAGCAAGACAAAGAACCAGAACAGAGTTTCACAACTGAACTGATGTTCACTCATCCAACAGGGTGTTCAGAGTTTACCTTCATCTTTTTTACTTTGTTTCCATTTCTCTGTATTTTTGTGTCCCTTTACTCTGTGTGTGTGTGTGTGTGTGTGTGTGTGTGCGTGTGTTTGTGTGTGTGTGTGTGTTAGGTGGTTGTTTGTAGCTGGCGTCTTTTCATTAAACCCCAAAATCAATTTTCTCTCTCTTTCCCCACAATCCCTCTGCGCTGAAACCATTTCCTATGTGACCAATCAGTGTGTTTCTGTGCTGTGGTTTTTGATTTTTTTGTGTGCGTACACGCATGTTTGTGTGTGTGTGTGTGTGTGTGTGTGTGTGTGTGTGTGTGTGTGTGTGTGTGTGTGATAGCTGCTATCTGAACATGCAGTACTACCACTCTGATTGCAGAACAGTTTACTCTGGCTGGAAAATCAATACCTGACATGCACACACACCGATCTGTCTCACTGTACAGTTTTGAGTGTGTGTGAGATCCATCCTCGCTATTTTTCTCAACGAGAGATAGCAGCAGTTAGCTCCTGATAAAATACACTACTGCTTACACACACACACACACACACACACACACACACACACACGGCTGGATTTACATACACGTACAGCCTCGGGCAAATTTTCACAGCACCTTTCATGCAATTTGCAATCTGTTTTCTGTTTCAGTGCAGCATGAAAAGCTACTTGCAGACTTGAAACTTTCTGCAGTTAAGAATTAATCACTGTCAGCATTTAGTCACCTTTATTTTTTAGTCAAAGTTTCATGGTAATGATGTTGAAAGCAGAGACTGTTTGGAAACTCACATTCAAGATCTGGGACTTAGCAGCTGAAAAGCGTTGCATTGATAAACTCTGCTGTCAGAAAATCCAAATTGAGCAGAGGCTCATATACTTGCTTTAAAGCTGCACTAATCAATTTATGTCATTTTTATATTAGTATTGGGTCAAATGGCTACATGTAATGTGAAAGGTGTCAGGAGCTCTGAATGGAGTGTTTTTAGCATCTTTCAGGCAGGCGTGGATTTAAATGCACAGGTGGGCCTAGGCCGCAGCCTGGGGGCCCCATGTGTGCAAGGGCCCCGGATTGGCCAGACTATTTGTAATTATTTAAATTTACTTAAGAGAAAAACAAAAAAATCTTGACCCCTATTGGCCCATAAGAAACATTTTAAAAAGTTAAGCAGCTGATTGGGTAGATGTGGGCCATGTGTCCAGGTCATCACTGCTACTGGACAGCATAGCAGCAAAATGTCAGAAAGAAAATATGACAGCGGAGCACAAAAAACACAACGGCTGAAAGAACACCGTGAACAAGATCTACTAGAGAAAATCTCTAAATTGACTGGATATTTCAAGGCTTCCGAATCTTCATCTAGTCGACAACTACATGATGAAGATCTGCAGCAGCAGGACTGCCAGCTAAGGGCTAATACTGGTGTGGTTAAAAAAACTGCAACGGGATCCTTAGCTGTAGCTGCAGTTAGCTCTAGCCATGATAAGTCTGAGACAGAGGGACCAACACTTCAACCACCTGAAACACCAGTATGTTGCTTCACCTGTTGCTGCAGAGAGGACACAAAAGGCTACAAAGTGGACACACAGAGGCAGAGAAAAGATCTTCTGAGGGGAGTGGATAATCTCCAGAGGAAATATGCAGGTGATCTGGAGGAAGATTTTGTGGACAAAATTGGGCAATTCATTCATTTATTAAAGACAAGACACCTCAGCAAAGTCACTGCTGCAATTTATAAGAGGAAGGAAACTACAGTCAGTGTTTCCAAATGTTGATGTAGCACTTCAACTATTTATGACTTTGCCTGTAACCAATGCCAGCAGGGAGCGTTGAAAACTGGGACTAGTTAAAAATAGACTGAGATCCACAGCGGGCCAAAACAGACTGAATCACCTGTCACTGATGTCCATTCAAAGTTATATTCTGCGCAAATTGGATTTTACCAGCCTCATTAAGGAGGAAACAAGGAAGAAAAACCTCTAAATGTAGGAACATGTATTTATGATTGTGCTACTGCTGCATTACTGCTGTGTTATTTTTATGGCTTTCGAGTTTTGCACAGCGGTTCGATTTGTGTAGCTTAAGCAAAACAGGGTGTTCTGTACTGCTGCAGATGTTTCACTATTTCAAAACTGTTAGTTTAAAAAGCTAAAAGCTGTTTCAAGCTTGTTCAGCTTGTAGATGCACTGTGAAGGCCTTTTTTTCTGTAACAAGGCTGTCTCAATGTGTGTGTGTGTGTGTGTGTGTGTGTGTGTGCCATGTAATATTCCTAGCACACTATTACACATGGCACTAAATTATTTTTTTTCTGGTGAAGCATGAAGAGTAATGTGGGGCCCCACACACAGAGTAGCCTAGGGGCCCATGACCACCTTGATCCACCACTGCTTTCAAGTCATTGTTTTGGCTTTACAGCCTGAAACTACACTGTTTTACCATGAATCTTGTTTCCAGCAGCAATGATGTAGCCAAACAATAGACAGACAAAGTCAGACAGCCGGTGAACATAGTGGAGCATTTAGCTGCTAAAGAGCCAGATATTTTTTGCAGGAGTTGGTAGAGAGCAGAAACAGCTAAAAGAGAGTGAATATTGGACTTACATTCATCACATGGACAGAAATATGACTTCAAATGAATGATGATGTCAATCTGTGTCTAAAAAGTTGTATCAGGCAACAGTTTGCTTACATGTTCACCACAACTTGTCCTAATATGTCAAAGTTATGTTTACAGTTTGTAAAGAGAGATTTAAATAATAGTATCCTCCTCAATCATGTTTAGTTATATTTACATTGTGCAAAATCATACATTTTTTAGGAATATATTCCAGTATTTCCCAGGGATTTGCTGCATGAAGGCAAGTATGTGAACCCTCTATGTCAGAGGGTCCTTCAACGCACCAGCAGGGAGAGTCTTAAAACAGTTTGGTGAAAGCTGAGATTATATTAGAACTGCAACGATTAGTTGATTAATCGATTAGTTGCCAACTATTATGATAATCGATTAATTGTTTTGAGTCATTTTTTAAGAAAGAAAGTCAAAATTCTCTGATTCCAGTTTCTCAAATGTGAATATTTTCTGTTTTCTTTAGACAGATTAATCGATAATGAAAATAGAGAATATATACAGTATATTCTCAGTGGGATCAGTAGAAGTAGCAACACTTCACAGTAAGGGTAACAAGCTTTCTAAAACATCAGCTTTCCTTTCATACACAAACACAAACACCACCGTCGTACCTGTTGAGGAGGAAGGTGTTGTCCGAGCAGGTCAGAGCCTCCAGCAGGATCTTTTTCTCTGAAACGGCGTTGGACGAGTGAAACTTCATCCAGATGAACTCCCACACGTCCTCGTCCATCAGACTGACCCCAGTGCAGTAAACTATGTCTCTGATGTTGGGAGGAATCCTACAGAGATAGCGACAGAAAGACCAATACAGCAAAAAATGAAGTGTGCCTAAGGTAATAAAATCAGAAAAGCCTGATAAGACAGGTGCTCTGGATTAATCAGGACTCTCTGTGGATGCTGAGAGAGAAACGCTAATTCTATTAGAAAGCTCCATTAAAACCTGCTGTAGGCATGGGTCATAAAATGCAGAGACAAAGAGATACTCAGAGGCATTTCTGCACCAACTGGGACTCCAAAAGGTCTGAGGAAGCCTAATTGGCCTGAGTTTATTGTATTAGAATATGTTTAGCATTTTCACAGCTCAGTCAGAGTTTAAATGAAGATTATTACAGCAGTACTGACTACTGACAGTTCAAGCTGTGTCCCAGCAGACCTTGTTGGTTGTCTCACTGCTGTCATAAATCATAATTAAGGTCAATCAATATTCAGAAATTCCACCTTTTTTCATGTGAGTAGTACTACACAGGCTTTAGGAGACTTTTTATGGGGGAAAAAACTACAAATTGAAACTTGTAATCTTTGGTTTTTATGTCCAAAGGTATAAGAATCATGTTGATGGGACATTCTGAGTCTTTCGTAACGTCTGTGATCACTTCTGATCGTTTTGCTGATTGTAATTGTTCTGTATCAGCCAGCAAGACATGAATGTGACATAATTATGATTAATATCAAGCTGTGATATCAAGTTTTTGGGAAAGAAAATTAACTTCTCAAATACATCCGGACATGTTTGAGCCCAAATCCTGTACGAAATCTACAAGTGGACAACGTGAAGAACATGTGGAACGACCTTAGCAACAAAGACTACTTAACAGAAGGGCCGTTTGTGGGCATGTGCGAACAATCTGACATCATCAGGAGGAGGAAGTAGACGTAACTCTGGCTGAAGCCCTGACTTTTGACTTGCATGTGACATTTTTACACATGTTCACCTCAGGTTTTGGAACTTTGATCATGTTTAACAAACAACCAACATCATAAACGACAGAAAATCTCAAAAAGCACGTTACATCCCCTTTAAGACGTTGTTTTTTCCTTCTTCTTTGCAGTGCAGCACCACTCACAAGAAGAGGAATAATGGTAAAGTCAGTCTGGAAGTGGATTAAATGCTGGTCTCTGATGTGGATGTCTCCTCTCTGCTTGTGGCAGAGGTTGAGCGACTACATCACCCTCAATGGGATTAAACAACAAGGGCACTCATAGAGCTGGGGTTACTACAGGTAACCACTGCTTCTGTTACATACACCAACAGTATGATACTGACACACACACACACACACACACACACACGATGCCTCAGCTGGTCATTGGCCTGAATCATCAGCAAAGCAAAAGGTGAAAATTCCTTCACACTGTAATGTGTGTGTGTGTGTGTGTGTACTTGACCTAAATTGTCACTAAACCAAAAGTAAAAACTTTCATCACAATACAGTGAGCTCAGCTGTGCATGTGTGTGTTTATGCCTTCTGTGTGTGTGTGTGTGTGTGTGTGTGTGTGTGTGAGTGCGGAGTGAGTGATGCAGGGACAATTACATCACTCACCGACCTGGGAAATCATTTTAGAGATGCTCCACTTAAGAGCAAGCTTCAGCACACACACACACACACACACACACACACACACACACACACACACACACTGGCTAACTTCCACATTACTGCTGACTGTGGCGTTAAAAGTCCTTCTCGACAACATCTGCCAAACACAGTGTACTGAAGTGTGTGTATTTATGAATGTGTGTTAAACCAGATAACATAATATCTAAGCTGCTACCAGGTTATTTATCTTATGTAAAACTTTAATTACGACTGTGTCTACTGCTACTGTCACTGTATCATTACATGTACTTCTGCAGCCAATGCTGTTATCACTAATAAAAATAACAGTAATAATGCAGAGATTTTCCTCTGCAAGATATAAAATGGAGGAACAGAGTCTCTGGAAACCTCCAGATGGCTCTGATCCCATTAACTAACACACTGACTGTGTGTGTGTGTGTTTTAACAGTCTGTAGAGGGTGTTTTATGTCCTAAAGCTCTTTCTCCTGAAATATCTCTCTCTCCCTCCCCCGCACTCTTCCTCCTCATCAAACTCCCACTCCGACAGTTAACATGTCTTTCCACCATCTGCTCTGTCTGTCTGTGCATATGTCTGCCTGTCTGTCTGACTCTGCAGTCGAAATGTCACTCTGAATCCTGAAAATCTCTCCGTCAGACTGATGAAACATTTAAAGTGTCCGACAGAGTGACATGAGCTCGGTCAAGTAGTTTCGACCTGACTAAAGATGACTGCTGGGCTGTTACTGTTACCCCAAACTGTGCACGCAGCTGACAGCGTTACACGTGCACAGTGTGTATGTTGAACTGAGTGGCCAAAGGAAAATATTGTGTGCTCACACAGTGGAGTTGGGTACAAGAAAAGCGTTCTTTGTCTTGGTCTGTGAGTGCTCAAAGCCCACCTGCTCATGTTTTTTACTTCTTTTCTGCTGGTGCTTTCTGCCTGCACTTGACATGCTTTCTTCTCGCTTTCTGGACGTGCTTTCTGCTCGCTCTTTGATTGTGCTCTCTGCTCGCTTTCTGCTCGCTCTTGACTCATATTGTGCTTGTGCTCAACACCACAGGGAGGAAAATCACATACATGTGCTCTTCAGATGGGATTAAAATCACTGAATAGAGCATGAAATATGAAAAAAAATCAGCCCTGGAGAGATTAATCCTGCATCATGCTTTCTGCTCGCTCTCGACTCGCTTTCTGGACTCGTTTTCTGCTCGCGCTCAAAACCTTACAGATGAAAATGATTGATGATGGTGATGATGATGATGAAGGCATTTTGGACAAATAAGATCTCCTTTTTTTGTTACGTCACTGTAGATTGGCAACAGTGACGTAAACATCTTACTAAACATTGGCAGTTTAGTAAGATTCGTGAGGAACCCCCCCGTGTTGCCTCGCCATCTTCTGAACGACACTCCCCACAGCTGCAGCTGAATGTAACGATACTTCTCCAGGAAATGTGCTAGACTTTGTTGAGTTTACTATCATGGAAAACTGTGAAAAATAGCAAATATTCACATTTAAGACGTTGAACAGCTAATTTTTGGGCATTTTTGCCTAAAAATGACAATCAGCTATAAAAAAAGTTGCCAATTAACTGACCAATCGACTAATCATCTAATCATTTCAGCTCTTGAGTGCTACCATGTATAGTGGGGGTCAACAAACCTTTACACAGTATTTTGACTCATTGTTCATAGAGAAATATTGATTATTGCAGCTTTAAAGTACATTTTTGCTTAATAACCTCATCTGATCTTGAGGCCCCGTCTTGAAAAGGGTCCTTATGTGAAAATCTAGACTTTCCTTATTTCAGTACTGTGCTTACAGGACTAAAAGGACGGTCTTTCAAAGATACTTTCCTTTATTTCATTTAGAAATAGTACAAATTGTCTCTTCATCAGGTACAGAAGCACTAGATAATTGTCATTTAATCAAATGATTTGATAGCAAACCTTAGGCCGGGTATTACAGCATGGAAATAATGAACACATTACACAGAGAGTGAAAGGAGCAGGGAGGTTAATGGGGGTCCAGCAGCTCACTGTTGGCCCAGCGCCCCCTACCAACTAAATCCCACCATAGCCACACACTGCAAGTCAATTTGAAAACGGATCTTTTTTGATCCATTTAGGCTCATTTACAATAAAGCCCCAGTGGGACATGATTAATATTCCAGCAGGATGTAGGCGCTAAAATATTAGCTTTTCTCTGCGGTTATTACACTCATTGTTCTGGACGGGATTTTAGCCAGAGTCACAGTGCAGGTGTGACACAGGTCTACTGAATGTGTTTGACTCATTCATATCAAAGGATTTTGTTATCACTGTTCACAGAAAGTGTCACTGTTTCATATGCATCAGAGAATTACATAAATTCAGTTTCAGGTGTGTTTCTCTCTTTTATCAGAGGTGTGAAGGCAGGTCAGAAGAGCTCTCTCCTGACGAGACTTTAATTATTGAAGCTTTCTGATAAAAAGCAGGTCTGTAATTAATACGGGGAGGAAAATCACATACATGTGCTCTTCAGATGGGATTAAAATCACTGAATAGAGCATGAAATATGAAAAAAAATCACCCCTGGAGAGATTAATCCTGCATGAATGTGGATTTATGTGGCATTTTTCCACCTCTGAAAATGGAGCGTTTCCATATTTAAAAAGGCCAGACGTGTGTTGTAGTGAGGACAGAAAAATGGAGCGTTTCCAAAAGGCTGCCATATGGTTGTAATGTAAACTGCTCCCTTGTTGTTCGCTCTGTAAACAACAACTAAACTTTGAAAGCTCAGGAAAAAAACCTGACAAACACAGTTACTGCAAGGGGCATAAAAGTAGTGACTCCAGAAATATTTAGCTGTTTTTTTGGTTTTCGTTGTGGATGATGACCTCTCAGAAAATGAGTGAAAACCTCTGACATGTAAACATGTATCTGCTCCTTCTTAAACAAGCTTCTCCCAGAATCAATTCATAAAATCTGCTTGATGGAGTCTAAAATATTGCTTAATTTAGTGTTTTTTTAATTTAAGCATGCCTCTTATCATCAGCTCCCCGCTGTTATGTACAGAACACCAGCATCTGTTTCTATTTAATTTGCTGTTTGAAATCTAATTTTGCAGATCTCGTTAAGGACCCAGAGGGAGCGAACGAGCCAGCAGCACATGAAAGAGAAAAAGTTAGGCAGACGGGAGGAGAGAGAAAGGAGAAGAAGAATGAAAAGCAGAATGAAACAAATGGATCGATGTGAAAGGGCTGAAAGCGACTGGTTGGCTGCATTTCATGTCGTGCCTTTTGATTTTACAGGCTTAAAGTAAAGGAAACTAACTATTTTATAGCATCTAAACAAGATCACTGAACACTGTAGCATCATTTTTTCTTAGATTTGGAATATTTCATTTCCAATATCTTGGACTCTTATTTCTCCTACTTCCTTCAAGTAATTAAAGTAATGAATTTTTTTTTTTTACATTTTGAAACATGCATTGTTTATATCCATGTTTACTAGCTTGCTGTCTTCTTCTTCATTGCCTTTGCTGGTGCATGGCTGTGTTTTTTTTTGGTGCATTAGAGGTGAAAAACTCCTCAAGGTACCTTTAAGCAAAGCTGACTTTGGCATATATCTGATTTTAACGTCTTAAATTTTTGGAGTGAGGCTGAAGCCGAAGTGGAAGTACCCTAAAATGCGATATCACTAAATTGTAACTATAATATAACGAACTCAAAAAGCCTCAACGTCTCTCTAGAAATATTCAGTCAATATTGTCTCAATCTCTAAATTCAGGCTCTCTAATAAGTGTGCTGGTGGTCATTTTGGACATTTTTGCTATGTTAATAAGATTTGAAGACGTGTAGCTTTGATGTCTGCGTTGTGGGCGTTGATTGACAGCTGTGATTGACAGCTGGCTCACCTGCTGCTCTGTTTGTGTATTTGTACCTGTTCTTGTTGCTGGAGATCCAGTCAGAGATGTAGGCGACAGCCTGACGGTGGCACTGTTTGTTCCCGAAGCTACACGCTAACATGATGAGCTCCCTCTGTAACTCCCTGCAGGGACAAAGAGAGAGGACAGGCTGTGTGTGAGTCTATTCTGACTTATTTTAGCCAAACACTGGAAGTGAAGGACACTCTCCATCCAAGCATCCTGTCTTTGTACTAAGCAAAGGCTGAACACGTCTTGGGCCGACGGCAGGGTCTCACATTACTTGGGGGCCACTGGCAAGGTTGTTCACTGAGGGGACTGTTTAAACATTTGGTGAAGAAGAAAACAAAAACAAAACTGCAGTGTTTCTTTTTAACACGTAATTTCAACCATATACATTTAAGGACAACTTTTTCCTTGCAGGTAAGTCAGGAGGCTATATCATTAAAGGGGCACTCCACCTGATTTTATCCATCATGAGGAGTGCTACTCTGCCTGTGAATGTAAAAATAGTAACTGTATAATTGTAGAATATATTTTGACATAATATATTCAAAAGTTAAAATATCCAGTGTATTTTATATATTTTCCAAAGTGAAAAAATAACCTTACTGGTGTCATCTTGTCTGGGGAATAAGACTTAATATTCTCAAGAATGCACAAACTGGAGGTGTGGGCATTTAGGGAGCAGGGGGAGTAATTAAAGACAGTTGCATTGTGGGAAATGTAGTGTTTCTGGAGCTTTACTCACACTAGAGACTAAAAGCCAGACAGAATATCTCTACCTCTGCTCTTTCAACTTTGACCATTCTTTTCTTTATGCTTCTCTAGTGAAGCTCTCATCATTATTTGCAAAGTACATAAAAGTATCATAAATTGATGGAGTGGTGATTTAAACTCAACAAACGAAAAAAAAAACAAAGACAAAACAAAAAAAATCCCCCAGGTCAACCTTTTAGGTTTGGATAGTCTGGTATCAGAGAAGTGTTTCTTTAATATTGATTGGGCCACAGGCAGCCTGCATCATGTGTGATTATTGTTGAGCATGGTAATTTATGTTTTTTAATATATGTATGTGTGTGTGTGTGTGTGTGTGTGTGTGTGTATATGTGTGTTACATACTCAGTCTGGTAGGACGCCCGCAGGACGTTGCCCTCGTTGCCGGGGCCATTTGTTGGCCAACCCATCTGATGGTACCGAGATGCAACCTGCTTCAACACATAGTCCTGTTAACACACACACACACACACACACACACACACACACACACACACACACACACACACACACACACACACACACACACACACACACACACACACAGTCACCCAGTTGTCAGCGCTGAAGACAGTTTATTCTGCTGAAATGGAGCCGTTACTGACTGACTGACTGACTGACTGACTGACTGACTGACTGACTGACTGACAGGACTGATTAGATACTGATTGACTGATTATTTACACTGAACAGGCTGTATTCATCTGTGCGGTCCAGCAGTTTGTCCAGCTGGTAGAGCGCTCGGCTGGCAGCATGCCAGGGCAGGAAGGACGTCTCCTCTGGCAGATAGCCAATCAGCTGCAAGGAAATGCCCTGGGGGAGGTACCCCGCCCTGAGAGAGAGAGAGAGAGAGAGAGAGAGAGAGAGAGAGAGAGAGACGAGAGAGAGAGAGAGGGAGAGAGAGAGAGAAGGAAAAAAGAAACAAAAGTGGACGTCAAACCTGTTTCATGTTTCCTGTGTGGGTTGCTCTTTAGAACAAGACAACCAACTTCTACTGGTTACAAACCTAGAAACAAATCAGCCCAGAATGATACCATGAACACATAATCTACAAAACAAGTAAATGAACAGGACAAAATATATTTTTTTGAGCAATGGAAGAAACCAATCCTGTCAGTTTAATAACCTTGAATGTACATTTTAACAAAATACACATGTAAGTTCTGATCCTGGGAACAATTGTTTTTAAAAGTTCTGCGTTTCTGAAGAGCTGACACATGCTGACAACAGGAAAATAGGTACATTGGAATATCCTGACGAGCTGATGTGGATTAACCTGAGATGCCAGTGTGCAGCTTTATGTAGGAAACAATGTGAGGCTACTGGTGCCATATTCAGTAAAAGAGAGAGATAAAAGTGTTTCTGTAACAAGATAAGAGTTTATTCATATAAAGACGTCATGAGGTCACTGAACTGACTCAGTAATGTAACACAGTAATATCTATCTAAAGTTTTCATAAGCTAATAGTATTGACATAAGTTTAATTACTAATTTATTTGGATTTTTTAAATTATAAAAGGGGGAATATGTGATATCTTATCAACTCATCAGGATACAGCAGTGTCCTACTTCCAAGTGTTGATGTGTGTCAACTCTCCAGAAAAGCAACACGTTTATTGAAAATGCTCCCTGTGACTGGCACATCTTGGCTAACACTACTTTTGTCTGTATGATCAGCTGACACAACGTGAGCAGTCTATTCATTGTATGCATTATTTACTTTGCTCTGTTTATGTACAGTAAATGTTTTTACCATGTTTTTCTTTCTTTTTTTATTCAAAACAGGATTAAACTAAATAGAAAAAGCCAGAAATTATTCTGTGTTTTTTGACCCATTTGGCATTCCGTACAGTGATTTTTTTATTATACTTTCTCTCTTAAATCACAGTCCAGGACACACAGAGATGCATTCTGGGACATGAAGTCAATGTGAAGCTAGATCTTGATATAGATTTGACCTTTAATCCTCAGCTGTAACCTTTATTCTCTGCGGTGTGTGTGTGTGTGTGTGTGTGTGTATAAACTACAGTATGAACACATTAGGAATAACTTAGCCTCTAAATGCCACCTGAGCAATTTAGCAGCCCGGGTTACATCCACCCGCTCATGAATATTGACGATCCTCCTTTGTGCATTCATTAACATTCATGATGTTTTGGGGGGGGGGAAGAGAAGGCACTCACCTGCTTCCTGTACTGACCTTCAGCCCCGCCCACAGCTCATGAATATTAATGATGCTGCCGGCTGAGGACAGAAAGTGCACTCAGAGAGGCGGTGTTAGTTTTATTGGTTTTATTCTGATTATTGACGTTCAGCCGAGAGAGATGTGACCGCGGAGAAATGTGTGACTTTGCACAGACTGAGGCTGAGCAGCGACCTTAAATACAGAGCTGTCAATCAAAGTGACTGACATATACACACAGAGAGGAGGTGAATGTTCTTTTACTGAATGTTTTTTTAATTTACAGAGGCAGGAAGGCAGACAGACTGGGAGAGACACAGACCTGCACAGAAAGTTAATCTGTTTGAGATAAGACCCTCTAAGTCTTTGAGCAGCGGAAGAACTCTAAATTCCAGACCATCATATTTCCATAATCTGCCTCATATCCAACCCCACCAACCTCCACGCACTCATCCCCATTCCCATCATGCACCTGGCCTCTGAGACATTACCATAATCCATACTGCCTGCAGAAACTTCCTGTTTACACCGCTCCGACCCAAGCAGGGAGAGAGAGAGAGAGAGAGAGAGATGATGGTCACCGTGGCAACAGCATCCAGCCATTGATCTGTTTGCCTGTTTATCTGTCCATCAGTGTTTTACATTTTACCTCACGTCACGTTTTCAGGTCACACACACTTACTGTTCACATGTGAGCTGTTGTTAAGGCAACAACCCTCAAAACAAGACAAGTGTGTCTACTTACTTTCTGTCTCTGCCAGTTTTCCAGGAACATTAAGAGACATTCTGGCAGTCTAGTGGTCTATGACGCATACCTGCTCTTATTTTATTTTATTTTTCATCACCCTCTCTTTCTTTCCCTCCTCTCTCATTTCCTGTCTCTTTGAATTGTCTACTATTAAAATATGGCAAAAAAAAAGTGTGTTTCCAGGTGTTCTACCTGTAAAAAGTAGTTTAAAGCCTTTTGTGTCTCCAGAGGGAGCTGTGTGATATCTGATAAATTGCCTCAAGTGATGTTACTTTATTCAGCGTCGGTTGGCGGTGAAACTACAAGTTTGAAAGTGAAAAAAAATCTGGTGTTGTGGAGTTAGAAAGAAATGAGGTTGCCAGACCTCTGTGGCCCGCTCCTCATCTCTGCTGGAGGCTAGCAGCTCCAGGCTACAATAGCATCCACTAGCATAACACACCTGAGATGCCAGCCGAACTGTTGCTGGTTGAGTTGTGAGTAATGTAATTGCAGGTAATGTGGGTGTCGGGTTTTGACAGGGAAGAAGAATGTGTGGAATAATAAACACAGTATCTCTTGTTCTGCTGCATTGGTTTGGTCCATTTTTAAAAAACTGTCCTAGTCAGTAGAGTACTGCTTTAAGAAGATTAAGTGGTTTTATTCACCATACAGACGTATCAGATGTGACCCAATAACAACTCATAAAAACTACAGTAAAATTTGAAACACTTGAAAACTGGTTCACTTGGTTATTACTAATAAAAACCCTCGCTGGTAACAGAGTCAGGCTGGGTCCAAATTACTCATATCATCTGATGGACTCAGATTTGTATCATCACTTCATCAGGTCGACCTCGTCAGATCTAAATGTTCCCAAGTTGCTTTTGGATGAGTTCTGTTTTTCTGAAAATGAATCTGTTTTCCACAGACCCAAATGTTAGACAAGCGAAGACCTCAGAGGATAAACCCTTACTTCTAGTTCCACCCTCAGGATAAACTTAACATTTTAGCTCAACTATTGGTGATGCTCAAGGAAAAGTATGTTTTATCTGTTTAACTTTCATATTGTGGCTGAAATGAACACTGCGGCCTCTAGGGGACGTTAGCAGAGCTTTAAACCATGAGTCAGGTGGTTCTGTTCACAGAGAAGCAGGGAAGTGAAGTGATTATAGATTTTCAATTTTCTCTCTCAGCTACAGTCTCTGTGTGTGTGTCCGTGTGTGTGTGTGTGTCTGTGGTTGTCGTCTTAACGAGCTCATTAACTCGTTAACATCGTTAAGGGCCAGTTAATTGTTTGTCCATTAGCCATTAGTAAGGCTCAGTGGAGAGGTAACGAGAGAGTGCTTCGGTCACACAGCTACACGCACGCGCACACGCACACACACTCACATGCGCACACGCACACACACTCACATGCGCACACGCACACACACTCACATGCGCACACGCACACACACTCACATGCACACACACACACACACACACAAACGGAGAGAAAGGCAACATCCATCACTGTTTTAGTGCACACTCACAGGAACACAGCCATTTATTACTGCTAAACTAGCTGTACACACACGCACATGCACATGTACGCACACACACATACACACACAGTCCTGCTGCCACCAATGACCATTTAGCAGTGTGTAGATTAGTCAAGCTTCAGCCAATCGAACTGTAAGCAGATGAAGAATCAGCACAACTGAAATTAATTCTGACATTAAGGATCTCTCAAACTGTAATCAAATCATTGAGCGGCACTCAGAGAAAAATGCTGAAATAACGTCTTTGTATATAAAAGATTTTGCAGTAAATTGGCCAGGCGAGCAGTTTGTCCCCTGCTTGTAGTCTTTGTGCTAAGCTTGGCTAAACACATCCTGGACTCTGCACTGGGCAAACAAAAATGAAACAGATCTTAATCTTAATCTTTGTGGGCATGTGCAAACAATCTGATGTCATCATGAGGAGGAAGTAGAGGTAACTGCAAACAGAGTGTCGAAGCAGTTGAAGCCCTGGCTTTTGACTTGCAGGGAGCATTTTTACATATGTTCACCTCAAGTTTTAGAACTTTGACCATGTTTAACATCCGACATTATAACAGTAAAAAATAACAGAGGTTTGGAATTAAAAAATCTCTCTGAACTGAAAGCTCAACCCACTTCAGCATTCTATGAAGACCACAATAACCCCAAAGACAACCTCATCGGAAACAAAACAACTTTGTCCTGTCTTCAAATCTGATGTACTGATAGTGAGCGTTGCCATAGTGACAGATGCAGGGTGAAGTAAGTGCGTCTTCTGCTGTCAGAGTGAATACTAATGAATCTGTAGTTCTGTTTCTTTTGCATTACGGATGAGACCTCCTGCTGGGCCCCTAACTCATCGGTACACACACACACACACACACACACACACACACACACACACACACTCTCAAACAGAGGATGACAGCACAGTTGTCTCTAGCTACTGCTCATTCAACATGACAGAGGGCAGATGGCAGAGAGAGAGAAAGTGAAAAAACAGAAAGAGAGGGAGGTAGATTGAGTTATAGGGTTTGTGTCAGAGTAGATTTTGGTTACAGTGCTCAAAAAGCTTCAGGCTGAAAACATCCCTATGAGAAACGACTCACTCTTCCACCTCTCTCTCTCTCTCTCTCTCTGTGTGGCTGCAGCCTCACTGATCGCTCATTCATCACACAGTTTCGTCTGGCTCTAGTTGTTTTTGAATTTCTTTCCACGCAGTCCTTATGTCGGTAGTCTACACTGAATGCAGCAACATGGTTGGCCATCCCGCAGAGCCAGACGAAAACACATCTGGAAAACACATCTACAAGTTGACATGATGCAAGTTATATTTATTAACTGCCTTGGAAAACACCACAGGACCAACTGCAGCTCTTAAAGGAAATTATTCTTATGTTTGGTCGATTATGACTGTCAGTCAGTGTGGTTTTCGATTTAGCTTGTGTGCATGCTAAAGAAGTAGCAGCGAATGCAAGAAGGTTGTTCATGTTTGCAAATTTTGGAAATGCAAAAATAAAATGACAAAGTCCACATATAGGCCTTCTCGACCAAATACCATATCAGCCCAAATATAAAACGATGCTGATTATAAGACTTTTCCAACAGCTGTTTTTGGAGAAATACTTTTTGAAGACTCCTCATACTTGAAGCCTTCTCTCTTGTAAAAAATACTCTTGGAAGCATCATAATTATTTTCTCTGGCAGTTAGCATTTTTCAGTCTTTTTGAGCTGCTCATCATCTGTGACAGCAGTAATTCTTGGTTGCTTGACAGATGATTCAGTCTGTGGTTCCGTTTCTGCAGTAAAGACATCAGAAAAAGCTTTGCACTCATTTTCGTTCGTCATGAACTTATTTTTAAGTTACACAAGCCTTCGGGAACTCCTGCAGGTTAAACTGAGCTAACGAAACACAACTAACAGACTCAGTATAGAAGGACTTGAAAAAACTTGCTAGCCTAGCAACAATAAGGCTATAAACAACCCATAATGCAACACTCTCTGTAGGTACTCTCCATTCAAAAATAATCTCTGAACTTGTGAACATGTAATAGTCTCGTCCTCGAATACAAGATGACCCCCACTTTTTCAAATGCAGTTTCCTGAATGAACTTAATATGAAAATCAATGGGTCTCAGCTGTACTGACATATATAGATCTCTATATATACAGCTAACCCTGTGGAACCACTCTACACATACAACAGGAAAAAACACCTAATCGATTGTACTGGCTGCATAAATGATGAAAACTCTGAAATATATCTGTCCTTTTCAATTATTCAGTCCATCAAAACAGAAATATAGGACAGATGGTCCTTATTGGGAAACAATTAAAAACAAACAGAAGCAGATAGAAACAGTGGATCAGCCTTACTGCACTCTCCATCTGTGTGTTTGACTGTCTTACAGGCTGCATGACAGATGAAGCAATCAAGAAAAGTGAAAGTGGAAAACACCAGCACCACTTTCTTCCATTATAATAAACAGTCCATTTCATTCTGAGTGAGTGTGAGGCCAACAAGGCATCGAAATCCCAACTGCACCAAGATTTTTTAGACTCACCTGGCAAGGTTGAAGGCATCGTCAATAAGTCCTGCCCTGTTTCCAACTGAGATAATCTAGAAATGGAGGATGAGACAGACAGAGAGGGAGTAAAAAAGACAAAGAGAGAGTCAAATAGAACAACAGACAGACAGACAGACAGACAGGTTGTTATACCTGCGGGTTGGTGTGGAGCTGCTGAATTAACAGTTTCCAGTTCTGGAGGTCGTAGTTCACACGGAAGTAGCCCGTTTGATTGATGTTGCCTAGCAACCAGGTGTTGTCATCCATCTGACTGATCCTGTGGGTTTCTGAGACAGAATAAGAAAGTCAGTTACTCAGCCAGGTAATCAAAGCGTCGACAGTTTCTCTCAGATGAAAACAGCACCAGTTTGTCCAAAAGCATTTAAAGTCATCCGATATGCAGATGACATCACACTATACGGTTGAGTTCCTCACAGTTTCTTAAACATCCCATGAAACTGTATCATTACCAACTTAATGTGATGAACATTTTTTTGAAAGTGAGGTTGTACATTGGACCAGTGGGAGCCTTAAGCATCTGGGGGCCCGTTTCAAAAGAAGAATGAATTGTGAGATAATTAATAACTTGGGCACAGACTTTATTGGTTATACTTTTAAGTTACATCAATCATGCTGTATTCATGTCATATACGAGTTACTGTAATTTCCAGTTTTCATTCATGTCAACATGTAAATCAGAATTATTAAGGTCGTATTTTTATGATTTCTTCGACATATACTTGCCCCTTAATTAGAGTGCATTAAAAAGGCAAACGAGACCAATGCTGCACATCAGTGAAAGTCCATCTTTCAAGGTAATTAAATCAACGAATCAATCAACAACTCTCTTAAGTTGTCTGCAGATGTGAATATTGGCAAGTTGTAAGCATGAGAATCTTTCCCATCTCTATCATCGATCCAATGTGATGTGAACACTACAAGTGCAGCTGTTTCCCAGGAAGTTCAAGTGCCTGTTTCATGTGGTTTTCAAAGCTGAAGCCAGGAGGCTGTACTCATGAAAAATCAGTTTCTTGGCTTTCAACCATCTGCTTCACAGAACACTTCACAAAAAAACTACATGATCCTCACTGCTTTTAACACCTTTGCTGAACAAAGTTTGTGTTGATTATAGCGGCATCACAGCCTCTTTCAGATGTTGTAAAATTAGGTTATGAGATTTAGTAGAACAGCTTGTAGGATGTTTCAGACTTTGTATAGCAGCCAGGTGAGGAAAACAAATAAAATAGCTGCTGACCTCAGTCTGGCCCACTTCCTCCACTTCCTTCCCTCTGGTTCAAATTAAATTGTCTTGAAGTCTTGAACTTCCATGCACCTTGCAAGTAGGTGAAGTTGTGTTAGAAACCCTGCTCTAGTTGTGAGATTTAGCTGTCCAGAGTTATTAATGAACCGAGCCAGAACAAGGCTTCATTTAAAAAAAACAGACCCAGAGAGAGTTTTATTCTCCAAAAACAGGAGTAATGTGATTTTTATTCTCCAAAAACTGATAGAGAGAAAGTTTTATTTTCCAACACAGACCAAGAGAGAGTCCTATTCTCCAAAAACTGAAGCAGAACACACTTTACTTTCTAAAAAACAGATCCAGAGAGGTTTACTCTACAAAAATGAAAGCCGAACGCGATTTATTCCTAAAAAAAACTTTATTTAAAAAAAGAAATAAACAGAATGAGCCTTAGCTGTCTTTATTTTTTCTCCAAAAAACAAAGCAGTGAGGTGAATTCCACATGCTGACAGACCTCTGAGCGAAGCTTCTCCTCAGAGGAATACACCTGTGATTTTTCATTTCTTAGTCCATTAACTACAAATCACATATCTCAAGATGAGATAATTAATTTGTGATTATGAGACAGTTTTCTATATAAACATTTACTGACCCATGATAACAGCCTGCTATCTGAAGGTAACAAGATAATTAAATCATGGTCATAAAATAAACTTTAATGGAGATGTTCATTAAGTGGTATCAGGCCTTTATGCAGTGCTTGAAGTATACCGGCAGTACTGTACTGTACCTGTCTTGTTGTTGATCCAGATGAGAGTCTCTGAACAAACAGCAGATGTGTTCCCCACAGCCACCGTCAATGGGACCTGCCACTGTAAACTACAGGGAGGGAGAGTGATGTCAGTAATGGTCAGTGGAATTGGATTGGGCTTTATTGCCTCAGTTATCAGATAGAGACATTAGAGAGAGAGAGTGATGGTCAGCGACCATCATTCAACATCAGTCTGCTGGAAATGGAGTGAGCGACACTCACTGTGTAATAGAGAGAGAGTGTAATAGCTGCAGCAGTAAGCGGACATCAGTCAAGTGGAAGTGGCTGTGGGTTATTGTCTTTCTCTGAGAGTGACAGAGGCTAAATGTGCTGTCCAGTGAAAAGTGTGTGGCAGTTAGTTTGGTGATTTTTACATTTTCAGATCAGCTGAAAGACACTTAAAGACTCATTTCCTGCTCAAGTAAATTCCCCAACCCTTCAGGCTAAAAGAGCCTTTTAAAAAGCGATTATATCATCTCAAAATGGCATTACCACTGAGCTTAAACAAGGCTGTTTTTCAAAGTTCCTGAGAAATTGACAATTTGGGGATAAATGGTTTTTGAATAGTGGTATGATAGACAGAATGACGTGGGAGTAACTGAACTCTGCGGAGAGAAGAGATTCTTCACTCGCTCAAATAATTCTGCCAGACAAAAACAAATCCCACAATAAATGAAACAACGCAGATGTAATTATTGCTTTATAGTCCAGATGCTGAATAGAACCTATTTGCTGATGATAAATTTAATTAATACATTTCAAACTGAAGCTCTGAGGCGTCTGTTGACAACCCAGAAATTACCTTCATATACAAGTGAACTGTTTTCTCCGTTATCTTGCGTTGACAAACAATCACTGCCTGGATTATTATTCAAACGAATGAAGCACTACATTTATATATCGCTCTGGAGTTGGAGGGAGGAGGCTGGGGTGGATGGGAGGGCGAACAAGATGGAGGACTCTGACAGCAGAGACAGTGCCAGTGCCTCAACATAATTTAAGTTTAATAAAGTTTAATTATGCAGTATTATTAGGGAGTAATATTGTGAAGCATTCACAAATTAGGCCGTTAAAATATATGAATTCATCAATGACAAACTTACAGCCAAATGTAACCGTGGTTAAATATTTATCTTGTATATACATGTATGTATATTGTGTATGTATGTATTTGTGTGGATATGTGTACACACATTTTATTTATTTTTGTATTTTAACAACAATATGGAATGAGTAGAAGGACTGCATCCATTTCTGGTGTGGAGAATGTATGTTGAGGTCTTTGTTTTGTGCATTTAAATGTCGAGGTTGAGTGTTGTTGTTTTTTGTTGTTTTTTTAAATGTATTTGTGTTGTGCTTTTGTTTTGGGGTGTGGGGGAGGGTAGAATACTGTTATGTTACTAGTGTTTAAGTTGAATCTGCATAAATGTGATGTACCTATTATAAAATACTAATAAAACTATTTACAAAAAACATATACTGTATACTGCTTTAGTTTCTACTAACAGATATTGTACTGCAGATTTTGGTGAAAAAAACAACAACAAGGTCTCTGAACAGTAAAAAAGTATTTACATTATTTTCCATTTTTTGGAAATTGGAAGATGAATATTGAACTTTTTTACAGACTGATGGCTTGAGATGAAAAAGTACATTTTCTGTATGATAATGTGAACAGAATGGATCTTCTGGTTAAATAGCCATCGACATTTCTCTTAGGATCATTGTAAATTTTATATATGATCAATTGTGAAGAAGCGATTGATCCTGATGTTTTATAAACAGTATATATGGTGATTTATTGATGACATGATTGGTGTAATGCGTAAAGGGAAATGGAAGCGGCCTCAGGAACCACCCTGATGAAGGCGAAAGAGCCAAAACCGTTTGGTGAATAAATCTTGGTGCACCTCGCTGAGTGTGCGCTCTTAAAGCAGAAGATTGTTTTGTTCGTTAGACTTTGACACCTGCTGGACTGAGCTGTGTGTCAGATTACTGTGTTGATAATTATGTTGTGTTAAATATAACATATTGTTACTGTTATATATGTTATTGTTTTATTCTCTCTGGAACTGCTGTGCAGCCAAAGCAGCATGTCAGCAGCTGCACTTCTCAGCGCCTCAATTTGATACAGCACTGCTTTAAGTGTTTCAGAGCTCACCACTGAATACATAATCATATACTTATGTGCACAAGAGGGGAAAAATACACTTGAAGTCTACAAGGATGCAAAAAGACACCGTTATGTGCACAAAGCCAATATGTGGCGTCTGTTCTATCAAGTGGACATCAGATAACAGGCTGAAATGTGTCCTGTGTAGACAAAAGTGACCTTAGTGCTTGAAAATGTGACCTCTTAAATACTCTGACAGGCATTTCAAGTGGAATAATTTGCATACTGTCTATCCTTACATTCATGGTTGAAAAGATCTTTTCGGAACAATTTGAAGCGCCTTTTCCACTGACCTTTTCTGTCTAACATTGTTGGTAAAAACTGAATGATCACACAAAAGAAAGTTGCAATGTCATCCAGCAACCAACCGTTAAAATCCACCAAACTATGTGACAAAATAGGTATTCATCACCTTCCAAAATGACCTTTATTAGCGTTTTCTAACCTGGCGCTCATATTGACATGACATCATTTGTAAGTGACTTCCAAAACACATTATAAAAAAAGATTTCTCCTTTCTCTTGACAGACAACAGTCATAAAACCTAAACATAGATCATTTTAAGACCAGTGCTGTAATTTTGCCAACTGCCACCAATCTTTTAGTCTTTGACAGTCAGGAAGGAGCATAAACCTTACAATCAAGTAATCACACAGAGACACTGAACCACAGCTCAGTAACCACTGGAGTTCTGGTGAGAGACGACCCTGCAAATCCTGTGAGAACGCCAATTATCTCATGTTCTTTTGTTGTTTTTAAACACTATATTTGTGGGTGGGGGGGCATTTTTTGCTTTTATTTGACAGTCAGTGGAGAGAGAGACAAAGAGGGGGGTATGACATACAACAAGGGTTCCCGCAGCGGGGACGTTATGGTTACATGGTGTGCGCCTTAACTATTAGGCCACTGGGACGCCTCTTTTGAGTGTTCTTGTACCAAAATAAACATTGACATCAACCAGCTGCAAGTATTCTGTATGTGCGGTGCAATTTGTGCTGAAAAGGCAAAAAAAAAGCATCTGGATGAGATCCTGGATAGAGAGGTGTGGGTAATGTGGAGCCTACAGGAGGAACTGCAGGTGAGTGGATGAGGCTAACCTCAGGCTAAGCTATCGGTCTCCCTCAGGTGACACACGAGTCATCATTGGTCACAAATATCAAACATGTTTTAAAAAAGTATTTATGAGAACGACTGGCGGTGACTGGATCTGAAGACTTGAGATTAAAGTCTTTACATATCACATTTTATCTGCTGACTGACCCGCTACCATTAACCGTCATGCCCAAAACAAATTCATAATTAGCTCAACAGTCGTCACGTGTGTTCCAGCCTTTACAGGAACAGACAAACCCACAAAGCACAAAGCGGTGTGTTAGTCTGCTGGAGAGTAAATCTAAATCTAAAGACTTCTAATGAGCTACCATGTAAATAATACTGTGTGAAGAGAGAAGTTAGTTGACTCTAACAGCTCATTAAGTAGCTTCCTGGTGCTTTCTCTTAGTGACCAGTAGGTGCTGTTAAAACACACACACACACACACACACACACACACACACACACGGCATCAGCCTCATTTTAATCTGAACAGTTACTGTATGTGAGTACTAATGACTCGAATAAAAGAGGCTTTAAAGTGAGACCTTCTCTTTACTTCCAGTAATAATCCTCAGTCTGTTTTTAATTGGACTCATTTTGATTAAATTGATTCATATTTTAATTAAAGTGGATTTTAATTACAGACAGCAAACAATTAGCTTTACACATTATGGTGTATGTGTGTGTGTGTGGTGTAGGGGTCATTGTAATGCAATCAGCCAGAGAAAGACCCATTTACCAATCCCATAACAGCCATCTGTCGCCGCAGGCAACCTTGGATCAATACCACTGCCTGGCAACCAAATATTTAATCTGATATTTATATGAAAGTGATTGACAGGGCCGGACCTCAATTACACACACACACACACACACATACACACACACTTGCGTACTTATCCATAGTCAGTGTATTACCTAAGGTAGATGGAGGTCGGCATGCCCCCAGTTTGTACTGGAAGCTATGCAATGTACTGCTGTGAACGGGGCCAGCAGCAAAACGCCGCAGATCAGCTGTCTGATCTCGCAACAGCACTTTCTGACCCAAACAGCTGATCTGCGGCGTAATACAGTGCACGGCATGTGTAGGAATACGGAAGTTCTATGGTTGAGAAAATGTAGTGCCAAAGGAAAGGGCTGTCTGACGGCAAGGTAAAGCGATGAAAATATTCTAAATATAGTGTACACTTAAAGTGATATTGATTTTTTTTAGGTGGCTAAAATCTGTTTTGCTGCTGTGCCTGTCCACAGAGGTACACTGCTTAGCTTCTGTGCCGGTACTCCTGCCTGCTTCTCCAAACTGGGGGCATGCTGACCCCCATCTACCTTTATACACTGACTATGGATAAGTACCACATACAACCCTACTTCAAAAAATCTGAACTATCCCTTTAATAGTTTATTCATCAAAGGCAAAGCCAACTAAACACACACACACACACACACACACACACACAGTAGACAGCATGAGTGTGTTGATACATTCAACAAGGGAAACTTTAGAAATTCTTCAGACAGCTCTTCACCTCTCTGGCTCTCCCTCCTCTTCCTCCATTAATGAAACATCTGGCCCCATTTACACTTTCATTTGAAGTGGCACAAACCAAGATAAAACTTAAAGAATGAGGCTGCCAATTTTATTAGTGTAAAACTAATATTGTGTGTGTATCCAAAGTCTGATATATCTTATTCCTCTGTTGTGTCCAAAAACTATTAAAAACACCGCTGCACTGGGTGACATGTTCCTTCATCATGAAGAGTTTGATCATGTTAGTTTATTTAGAAACGGCTCCAAAGACTAATAACAGCATCATGTTTTCAGTCTCAGGAGAGTAGTTCTGTGTAAGGCAGACGCCACTGAGCATGTGCAGGACCATGGTTCTGTTTACAGCTTTGCTAGCTTGTTGTGCTACAAATCACAACCTTGACTTTGTACTGAAGTTACAATGAAATACTAAGTCAAGAGGTTATAAAAACAATACAATATATTTTACAAGCTTATCATTGATTCATTCATTTGACACTTTTGTCCAAAAGCGACATACAAATGAGATGTAACAGTTACAGTAAGTTATCATGTGTAAAATCTTAATTTATAAAGTAAATAGTAACTATAGCTGTCAAATAAATGTAGTAAAGTAAAAAGTAAAATATTTGCCTCTGAATTGTAGTTGAGTGTAATGAAATGAAAATACTCAAGTAAAGTACCTCAAATTTGTACTTCAGTACAACAGAGTAAACGTATAGTTATATTCCACCACTGCTGTATAAGTGGGAGCTTGTAAGCAACTAGAATGAATTAGTGAATGAAAACAGTATTTCTGTAAAAAAGAGAAAACTTACTGCAGCAGTGACGAGTATGTTGTTGTACAGAATGAATTAGTGCTGTGCAAATGTACACTGAATTCACCACCATTATGTTTGTTTGTTTTTTATGTTATACTGTTTTTTCTACTCAACTTGCATTTTATTTATTGTAAAACACTTTGTGATGTGTGCTTTAGAAAACAAATCTACTTTACTCACAACTGCACTTCTGCTGACTCGTGAATAATTCATATCACTGTCCTGTTTAGCATTAAAGCTCATTAACTCAAACACACAGCTGCACATCGTCCAGTCATGTCTCTGTTTACCAGTCAGATGACGAGGCTTCTTTTCTCTTTTTGTGCAGTCACAGAGACGAGCTGTGATGTGTTTTAAATCTGAAAATGACGACTGAGATGATTTATCTTCAGTATCATTAACCTGACCTTATCGTTAGCTCACGCTGTCCTCTGGTTTCTTTTCCTGCCAGCTCAGTTCTTTAAAAAGCATTTTTATTTTCCTCAGTGTGTCGGCTATTTGACGGAGGGAAAATAAAAGACACAAATTTGAGACAATATATTTAATTTGAGACAATAATCTGTTTTCTTTAAAATGTCATCTTATCAGTTTAAGTTACAAAAATGCAATAAAAAGTTTGAAAAGATCATTTCTTCCTTTTCACCACCAGGTTCACTGGAAACCAGTCTTCCCCAATTCAGAGAACTAAAGATGTTGAGTTCATGGGCTTATTAATGAAAACACAAGTATGTTTAAAGTCTTCTAGATCTGAGTGTTGAGCTCTGACCTCTTCATATAACTCACAGTGGTGCCATAGCAGGAGTAATGAATAATAGAACTGTTGGACAATCAAACTAAATCTAACCAAAAATCTAAGTACTTATAACGTTGTGTTGTATCTGTTAGGTTTCTGTTGAAAGCATGGATAGGGAGTAGGAACATCAAAGGTTCATGATCTTGTAAAATGCAGTTATTTTATCTGTTTGGAGTTTAGAAAAAGCTTTAAATTAATAATAGAGGTCTGAAGGCCATCAAAAGCAGATTGTAGCCTGTTTTGTGGCAGCGACTGACTGTTCAGTAATATTACAATACATTCCTGTATATTTATGTATATTTCTATGTATTCTGTGTTTACCTGCATGTAAGTCGAGGCCAAAAAAAAATCAAAACCAGGAGTTTAAGTCAACAGCGTGCAACACTGTGGGACACTGCTGTGCTTCTGAACACAGCTCCACAGGATCAAAGAGCAGTATCAGCCTCAGATCCAATCCATCGCTGCCGCTGCGTTCAGCCGTGACAACGGCTCTGCTAAAAGCACAACAACAGCTTCTTTTACAAGCGTTGGTGAACGCCCCGGGACTGCTGAGTGTGTCTGAACGCAGCCCCACGAGACTCAACAAGAGCAAAAGAAAGAATTCAACTCCACCTACAACAAACAGCTTCAGTTCATCATCTGACGGGACCCTGAGCAGAGGAGCTCGAGTGAAACACAAAAGACCCCAGATGAAAGAAGAAAAAGAGAACAGAGTCGGAGGAAGAGAAGATAAAATAGAAAAGGTAAAGAAGTTTTTGGTGAGAAACTGAGTAGGTCAGAGGGATTGTTAATGTCAGCAACAGTACATAAACATGACAGAAAGAAGAGAACTGAAGAAAAGAGAAAAGAAGTGAACAACAGGTAAAAAAGAGGAAAGGAGCTGATGAAGTATTGATGGAGGAGAAAATGGGTCGATAAAACAGCAAAGAGAATAAACTCCAGAGGTTGTGAAGAATGTGAATAAAACATCATGTGAATCAAATATAAATGAAATATAAATGATGTAAAGGTGGTAAAGAATGTGAAGGAAAACTGGAAAAGTGCTTTTTCAAGAGAAAATGCAGCGTGATCACTGAGGGGACAAACTTAGTGCTTACTGAGGTGTGAAACAGAATTCCAGGTGGATCGTTTCAGTGGTGAAGCACTGAATAATATGAAGAACAGATGGAGGGGTGCGTTAAGGAACAACACTAACAGTCTAAAGTCTGCTTAGCGTTCCTTAGAGGCTTCAACGTTCAGAACAATTATTCTTAGATACAATAAGTGAGGTTAAAAGTGTAAGGTTCATCCAAAAGGTGGCAATACAGAGATAAGATAATTAACAACATTAGCATAATGTGTTTGCCATGATTAACATCTTAGTTTGGCTTTGTGGGCATGCTAATATTTGCTAATCAGCACTACAGCTGAGGATGAACAGAATGTTATAAACTGAAGTATTGAACAAACTGAAATTTTGACCTGATGATGGTGTGAGATGAAAAGTCAGGAACTCACCAAGGGTACTATAATCTGTAAGCCAATGTGGACGTAACTTAAAGTGCCACCGACGGCCGCTAGCTGCTCCAACTGACTCCCATTCAAAAAGCCTCAACTTCTCTCTAGAAATACTAAGTCAATCATTTTTTTCCAACGAGTCATTATGGTCTCAAGCTCTAAATTTAGGCCCTCTAATAAGTGTGCTGGCGGTCATTTTGGAAATTATTGCTCCATTAATAAGATTTGAAGACTTATACAAGCTGTGATGTCTGCTGTGTGGGCGTTAACTGACAGCTGTGATTGACAGTTGGCTCACCAGCTGCTCTCCCCGGCTCCAGGACAATTTAGCTAAAGTAGCTAACGTTAGCCCAAGTGTGCAGCGCTCAGTGTTCCCAGTAAGCTAGTGTTAGCTTGGGTCTGAGGTAGCGTGGCGTGTTTCCAGAGCGTGAAAGGCAACACCCCGCACTCCTTATTTGGAAGCTCCTGGCTCCAAACGGATAAGATGGCGCCGACCATAAACTGCAACTCTGGGCTTACGAGAGCCCAAAGTTGTCCTGAAATTAGTTGTTATTATAATTAATTGATAATCAAATTAAAACTGAAACTAATAATTTCAAGACTGGCCACAGTCTCGACTCATTACTGTTACCAGCTGTATTTCACTCTTTGCCAAAACTGTCTAAACTGCCTGCTGTTGGTGCAGAATGTGTTTTCTTCTTCCACCATATTTTAAGCACCAAAGATCATCATTGTTTCATAACTTACAACCAGCTGCTTCCTCTCAGACTTTCTGACCTCACCTTCCAACATTCACGTGAACATTCCCAGTATGAAAACTGATTTTTAACAGAATCTAACCTGTTGTTGTTCTTCACTTCCTGTCCGTACAGGAAGTGCTCCTGGCTGACAGTGATGTAATGAGTAGGGAGCTGCTCTGATTGGTTCTTGCTGATAGTGATGACGGGGTAACCCATTTGTAGAGTCCACCTGTCCATCATCTGTCCGATGTCGATGTCCCGCCCCTCTGAACGCATAGCCTGGACAAAACATACAACATATGAATAATCAATGAATAATCAATGCACAAGTATCTCCTGACTGATCTGATAATCAGCTCTGTTTACACTAACTGATCAATAAATAAATAATATATATATTATTAATGAGGTCATTACCTGTTCTAAGAACTTAACATGAATCTGGTAATAGGTTAACCAATAATTAGTTCAACGTTAATTAGAGAAAAATGACAGACTTTCAGGGTAATTAGAGATCTGATTGGCTGACAGGTAATTAGAGTGACTGGTTCAAACTCAATTTAACGAACACCACTAATGAAGATGAATCTAATTAAACTCACTTGACTCTATTCCAGAAGCTTCTTGTGTGTAGGACAAAAAGAACAAATAAGCCTCGCCTCCACCTGTCAGTCACGTTACCATGGCAACAAGACGTTCAACATTCTCTGTCTCATCAAGTCGGTTTTAACGAGCGTCTCTCTGGCCTTCATTAGAACTGCTTCGTTAAATAATTAACAACTTCAGTCAATCAGTCTGTCTGCTTTATCCCTGCAGAGCTAAATCTGGAACAGCTACAGGTTTGATTTCCTGCTGTGGAACAAGGTACTAACACTGCAGGGTTAGAGGCATTACTGCTCTGCCCTGAAGCCTTTGAGCCAAGAGAGGAGGGAGGGTTCAAAACCCACACAGACAGACAGACAGACAGACAGACAGACAGACAGACAGAGAGACAGACAGACACACAGACAGACAGACAGACAGACAGACAGACAGACAGACAGACAGACAGACAGACAGACAGAGACAGACAGACAGACAGACAGGTGAGTGTTACCTGAGACAGTTTGCTCCACAGGTCGTCTCGGGCAGCATTGCTGTACATGTGACTCAGCAGATAATCCTGAAAATGACGACAAAACAAAACAAAACAGATCAATCAGCAGAGTTTAAATACAGCATGTGACAGGAAGTGACACATCAGAGTCTGGTTACAGGTTTCACAGGTGGAGGAGCAGGTTTCACTACTGCATGTGTGAAAAAATAAAGAAAAATACATAAAGCCTTTTGTGGCTGAGGTTGAAGATTTCAAATTTGAAAATGAAAAGAAAGAAAGAGAGAAGTGAGGTTACCAGACCTCTGCAGCCCGCTCGAGGCTACATTAGCCGCTAACAGCATTTCACCCGAATCTCTGACTGTACAGTATTTGATGTCGTGAGGTTGTTTGTTCAGAGACTTGGCAAACCACTACAGCTCTGTGGTCCAGTGAGTTTAATTTTAGTTCATTAAAAGGTTCATTCTTTGGTTTGTCTCTAAGGGCGTTTTCAAACCTGCATTGTTTTATTCAGTTTTTCATCAGTAGATGAGTTCAGTTTGGTTCTTTTCATACAGAGAAAAATCCAAGCAAACCAAAATGCATCACTACAGGTGAGAACGTTCACTCTGCTTATTGGTCAGATGTACCTGCAGTGAGAAGAAGGTCCTGAAGTAGCTCCTCTGGCCAAATGCAGTGTTCTTCATCGCGCTAGTCCAGGTCGGACCTCGATTCATTCTCCAGCTAGCTGTTAGCAACTGTTGATTTCATTCATCGGCATCCCAGCATGCAAAGCGCACCTGCCTACGGGAGCTGTTTAGCTTAACTTGCAGCCTTGTAGTCAGTCAGATGGAAGTCGGATCACAAATAAACCGCTTCAGAATTCGTTTGGGACCAGACTGAGACCACTTCCTCTAAAGGGTCTCTGTGCGGTTGTTTTTGTGAGTACGATTGACGTGTTCAGATCCGGCCGGGTGAATCACACTAAAGAGGAAAACGAACCAGAGTCCCATTCAACTGGGCTAAAAAGTGCAGGTTTGAAAATGGCCTTTGTCAACATTCGTTTGCAGCAAGCTAGGTACAACCTGGACTAACAATGAGGCACATTGGCTTCTTGATATTTGTTTACATTGCTTACGTTCTCGCTCCCGCCCCAGACACATCTGACCAATGAGAAGAGAGAACGTTCTCACCTGGCTTTTAGCGATGCATTTTGGTTCACTTGAGTTGTTTTCTGTGTTAAAAGAAATTAAACTAATGGGACACACAATAAGTTTACCAACTCATCCACTCATTCTTTTTATTAAGCTGATGCCAGCAGTGAAGACCCTAAAGCTCCAAGTCTTCCAGGTCAAAAGGGATTTAATGATGTGATGGTTTCATCTGAGACCCGTAATTTGTCAGTTGTATCTGGTTTGATACCTTTCCGTTGCCAGTATCTGGAGCACAAACTAATTCTCACTGCAGCGGGAAGCTCATGGTTTGGTCCCTAATACAACAAGAAGAAGGCAGGAAAATAATACCAGACAGAACACCTACAGAGAAACAGCTCTAATCTGCTGCTCAGGGATAGAGAAGATTCCTCACTAACAGTAAGTCAGTTGTCATGGTGTGTATGGAGGTTGATAAGGCAAGGGGAAGCTCTTTATTGGAACAAGATGACACACATGATAACAACAGTGTGTGTGTGTGTGTGTGTGTGTGTGTTTGATGAGTATGACTCTGTCACCTTCACTGCGGCTGACATGGACAGAGATAAAACACCCACCACACACAGAGACTGTTCCAATATAATCGCAGTATTAGCAGCATGAAACACCTAAACCAGTTTTCATTGATAAGAAAGATATATAAGAAAACTGAGCAATTATAATTTCAATAAAAGAAACCTGTTATCAACAACTGTGAGGGTTAAGGTGAACATTTTCTGGCGGTATAGACGCAGGTTTAGCACATGGAGCTTGTTGTTGGACTGTTTTTTTACATCTGAGGACGATGTGAACCTCAACCTCCATCCTCCGTCAACACAGCAAACACGTTCAGGTTCCTCAACAGGCGGCTGAGGCTTTTTGTTTTCTGCTTTTTTCTGCAGCCAGCTGGGTTCCTTTGAGCTTCAAAACAATCCCCAGATACTGATGCCAAGAGTCAAGCAGCAGACATACTGTTGGAGATTTTGTCTTCTGTTGTGTTTGTGTGTCTGTCTTTGAGTCCTACCGCTTGTTTTTATCCACCAAATCTAACATGGACCCCCATTTCCGGGCAGATCCTGGCATTTGTTTGGAGCTGAAGTCCCCCCCCCCCCAGTCAGCTGCCAGTCAGCACATCCACGCAATTTTTATAATGTGATTTCATTAAATCAGAGAGAACTCTGATTTGTGAAACATGACATTAAATTTATCAGAAGAACTGAGTGAATTGTGACTGATGACGAGGCAGCAACACAAACATGCCAGTTTTTACTCTGTAGTTTGGCCTACAGTCAGCTGTTGTGAAACAGCTTTATTAAAGTAAAAGTGCTGCATTCAAAACATATTTAACAGTAAACATTTTTATTTCTTCCACTCCCCCGCTCCCTACCATAGACCTATTTTTTAGCAGGTCAACAGTATATACCACACAGCAGTGGTATTCATCATCTGAAGATTAATTTGAGATGCAGCTCAGCACTGCTCAGCTCAACACATTCTTATAATTTCTCTGTGCTTACACATATTTTTATTGTAGAATGTGAAGTGTAACATGACCCGGTTTCCCCTCGGGGATCAATAAAGTATTTCTGATTCTGATTTTTGTTTGGGTTTGGGGCTGTAGAGAGGCAGCAAGGTCTTCCTGCTGTCAGATTCAGCTGATTCTGTGTGGATGTGCTGGAGTTGTTCAGCAGGTGTTTTGCATCCAGTCTGCTTAGAGTCGATTTAACACGATTGAGTGGAACAAATTTGCTTTCTCTCAGCCTTTGAAAGGATCTGATGATGCGCCTGGTCAATTACAATTATCGAGGGGGACAAATTTCTGTATTTTCTGCCATGAATCCATATCTAATGTCATGTACTCGAGGTGCCTACACATTTTCTTATTGTATTGTGAGCGAAGAGACGGCCTTATCTTATTTCGCACTACTATAACTTTTCATTCTCAAATAACAAACAGAACTGCAGACATACTTTTTCTTTTTCTTTTTTGCCTTCAGCTCAGTTTTGTGGTGATGTGTTTTGGGTTGAAGCTGCTCTCACACCACAGACTGTTGTTAGATTGTAGAGTTTGTTATATGTTATACTGTTCACTAGATTACAGTGTAGAAATGCACCAGGAATGAGGTTAAATCTGTGGAGGGAATATGAACACAGCTGCTGAGAAAGTTTTTGTCCAATATTTGCCCAATATTGTTTTCTGTACTCAATCTTTATGTTCTTATTAGGGAGTGTGTCTAATGTTCAGCACATTGTATATAAACCTGTAACACACACACACTGTATTTTCTGTGTGCTCCTCTGCTGGATCAGCATGGTTTTTATATAGAATCTGGTTCTCAGTGTGTTCCAGGTCACTGAAAGTTTCTGTGGGAAAATCAGGCCACGGTGTATGTATGTGTGTGTATATGTGTGTGTGAGATTCATACATATTTCCATGACTGTATTCAGAACAAAACCTATATTTAACCCACTATCACCTCGTATGACTTCATTTTTACTGTAAACTCTATTTAGTAGCTAAGAAGTGGCTTTTTTGCGGTAAAATTAAAATCAAATGGACCAAGTTCATTTCCTCTGATGTGTCTGAGACATTAACATAAGCCAGCGTGAACCATCAGAGAGCCAGTTAGCAGCCGCATGCAGCTGAACGATGAAAAATGCAGCACTGATGTTGTTATGTTTCATCTCCTCCAGTCAAAAAGACACATTCACGATCAAACCACCAGAGTGAAATAGATTTCTGTAAAAATAATTTTTGTCCCCAAAAGTTACTTTTTGCTTCCCTTCTGATCCACGTTTCATCACTTTGTACAACAGCCAGCGCTGCCCTACTCCACTGTGGATCAATTTATTGATTTCTACTTTGAACTTGTCACTAAACCTTTTGGTAACTTAAAACAAACAAAACAAAATGAAAAAAAAAAAAAAACAGGGAACTTGTGGCACTTGACTAAATTTTATTTTTTAAAGTTTGGGTGCAATCATACTGAGAACATCCCTAACTCAACCTAATTGTTCCCATCCATATGTAAATTAATACCAGGCTGATTTCAGTATTTTTAGGCTCAGAATAAATAATTAAATAAAATATTCACTATTTCCTAACAGTCACGTGAACAAGACTTTAGTAGTGTTCCAGATAAGAAGAAAATCTTGATTATTACCAAATACAACCCTTAATGAGATTCAGGCACAGTCTATAACGTGTTAAATGAATGTTTGAGTTTATTAAATACAAACAGCAGAAACGATAATTGCGTCTAACTTTATTAATTATAAAAATCTTTTATTTCAAGCTAAAGGTCTAAACTCTGTGTCCTCCGTCCTGTCAACTTTATAATTACAGTTTTTAGTTTTGCAGTGTCTCATGATATTTGCTGCAGTAACAATTACTGAAAAAAGCCTCTCTAATCATTAAAGTAAATTGTTACCAAAAATACTTCATTGTGCCATAAGTTACAGTAGTTGTAGCCTGATTGGGCAGATAGGCCTGTCATATGGAGACAGACATGAATTTCAGTGTTGTTATCGTATTTTGGGACATTATAGTTGGTTCTTCACGGAGGAGAAGAACTTTATTACCTGCAGCGTGTAAAAGGCTTTGAACAGTATTTAACAGTTAACTGAATAAATAAAACATGAAAAATTGAAATGAGAAACTTTATTTTTGGTGTGTGTTGGTGGCTCAGTATCTCTGAAATCCTCCTGGATACCCAAAATCTATATTTTGAGTATCAATAGTTAGCCTCTGTTGCCTTGAAAAGTGGCTTTAAAAAGTTTGCAGTTTCTTTCATGATGGACAGCAGCTTGAAATCAGGTCAGTAACAATGAATTGTAATATTGACACGGTTTTACAGCAGAAAAAGAAGCAGCAAAACTTCCTCTCAGACTGTCCCTGCAGCCAAATCCACTTATTCACTGCCCATCTGCACACTCATATGCTCCAAACTGTCAGGGTTTAGCCAAAATATGGCTGAACACACTCACACGCACACAGCTTCTGTCTGCTGGTTAACTTTAAGCCATTTTAAAGCCAAAACCCAGCTGTCCCTGTTTTCCTCAGATATAAACAGCTGGAGCTGCATGAACTTACATTGAGTCCTTTCTGGAACAGCGGCTGTCCCATCACATTAGCCAGCATCCGGATCAGCGCTGCCCCCTATAGACAGAGCAGAGAAACACACTTTCAGGTACAACAACAGATGAAAACATTTCCTCGACAAATCAATTCATTCAACTGGAATTGCTGTGATCAGTGGATTAGCTTAGCAGTAGAAAAGTAGAGGAAAAGTAGTAGTACTTGAGTACTTTCAAGTACTATTAAACTTTGGTGAACTTTGACACATAAATTCACACCACTGATCGACTGTCTTGACAGGACTGACCTGAAAGTAGAGTCCAAAATGGAAGAAGCTATCATAGTTGTGTTGCACCATCTACTGTTATATATCCCTCCTCTGCCAAAGTATAAACTACTACACAAAAGAGATGTCATGTTCTGCAGTCAGTCGTGACACAGGAGTAGATGGTACAAATACGTCTCCTCAGTAGCTAAGCCAGCTGTCTGTATATAAGTATGTATGTAAGTCAAAAGTCAGGGCTTCCACCTGCTTCCTCCTCATGATGACGTCAGATCGGTCGTGAAAACATTCCTGAGGATGACTTAATTTTGCTGTGAACAAGTGCTTACTTTTTTGTAGGCGATCCAGTCGAAAACCCTGTCAATGTCGGTCGCCTGCTCCACTTCCTGGGAGATCGGGTGGGAGGAGTTTAGGCCGTCCAATAGCATCACCTCATGGAGGACGTCAGTCAGGAAGCGTTGCTTCTCCTGCAAACACAAAACATTGTCTTTGTCACTTATGGGGCCATTGTATTGACATTGTGTTGTGTATTCTCTGGAGGTGGACTAAACCTTTAATCATTAAATATCTAGTCAACTCAAAATAGGAACTAGATGTTTGTCCCCATATGGGAGGTGAGTCCCCACAATGTACTGTAGGTGTGTGATTGGGTAATTGTCCACAAATTGTAATTAATACTCTCCACAGTGATTTTTGGAAGCTTGTTTTGGTTTTGTTCCAGATCAGCTTTCAATAGATTCCAGTTAAATAATGACATTTGGAAAACAAAGTCAGTCACCAAATTGTCCTTTAGTTGAACAGTTGGTTCAGTAAACAGACGTTTAGTTTGCTAATTATTCTGGTTAATCTTTGTTTATTGTGATTTTTGTTGTTCATTTCCTTTTTTTTTTTCTTCTTGCTTCCTCTTTTCCTTTGCCTAACCTTGATCCTTCTACTCAAACCTAGTTTCCCCCATTTCTCTACATTTTTTCCACTCATCACTCTCATTATTTCTTTTTTTTGTCTGTTCCTTTATTCTTCACTCCTTTTTTTCTGTCCTTTTCTCTCCTCTCCTCCTCTGCTTTCCTGGTTTCAGGGATTTAATAGACATCCGCAAACATGTTGAGCTTTAACGAGGTCTGTCTAAATTACCCAAGGGATCGGGCTAAATCCTGAGAACTGCGGCTCTGTCTAATTCATGGATTACATTGTTTACTATGGAGATTTAGTTTTAATGAATCTCCATCTTATTAAACAATAGAATTGTTGGCTTACTAAGTTTTGGTCATTAATGAACAGAACGAGCAAGAACTTTTTTTATTTTTAAATTAACAGTATCTGCTGGGATCAGGCTAATTCCTGGCCCAGTGTGGCTCTGTGTAATTCGTGGATTAAGGTTGTTTATTTAGTAGATTTGGTTTTAATGAATCTACATCTTGTTAAACAGAAGTTTCTGAAGATATTAAGTTTTTAATGAACACCAGATGCAACAGAAAGATTTAGATATTACAGTGTCTGCTGGGATCAGGCTAATTCTTGGCAAATGTACTTACTATGTTGATTTGGGTTTGTGAAGAGTCTCATTTTAAGTTTTAGTCCAAACTTCTAAAACAGAAACAGTTTTTTGATGTTTCTGTTGTTCATCAATCATAATGTACCTGTCTAATGTCTGGTGTGAGAGCGATGGGATTTATAATCGCAGCTAAATAAACTCAGCAGTTTGTCAGATAAACTGTTTGTTTTGACGTAAATTCTTTCCAAGCTGACAAAAGAGGAGGAGTGATTCAGACTAATTCCTGGATGCTTTCTGTGTTTATAAATACCAATACCTCCACAGAGGATTGGGCTAATGCCTGGGTAAAGACAGACAAACTATGGTTTTCATCTTCATTTAAACAGACACACACCTACACACACACTCATATAAATAGCCAGAATCAGGGGACTCTACCGCAAATTACACAATTAGTTAATTAGTTAAATGGCACATTTGGATGAAACCAAAATTACTCGGTGAGAAAAAAAAAAAAAATCAGACTAAATGAGACATCAGCTCTAATTAACAGAGACTTTAAATCACCTGGAGAGAGGGGGTGGGGGGTGGGTGTCCATCTGGTCCATATGGTCATTATGAACCAGATGGACCCACATGTGGAGGGACGGCTAATAGGCAAGCAGTCAGTGTAAACACAAACACACACACACACACACACACACACACACACACACACACAAACACACACACACACACAGGTGGAGGACAGGATTATTTTCAGGAGCAGCTGCTGAACTTTTAAACGTCTCCTCCCTCACTTCCACCTCCTCGTCTCCTGTTTTTCTCTTCCCTCTCCTTCCTCCAAAGTCTTCTTCATTTCAGCGTCATTACTCTGTGGCACGTTTGGGCGACTTGTCTTTGTGAAACACGTTCATACGAAACAAATTAGATGAATCAGATTGAACTGCCATTTCATCCGTAGTGGAAGATGTTTTCAGATCCAAATGGACAAAATCCACAGTCCTCCTTCTGTGCAAAAATGGATTTAAAAGTTTATCTGAAGCTAATATGAAGCTTCAGCGTCCAAATGAGTCAAATCAAGTAGATATCTTTAATTGTTACAGTCTTTTTAGTGCCAAAGTCCCAAAGAGAGAATTTGATGCTAAAAAGACTGTAAATGTGGCAGATATCCACTTGATGTGATAATGAGGTAACAAACACACACACACTCTCACACACACACTGATTCTACAGAGAGAGAGCAGGTGAAAGGTAACTCATCCAACAGATAGCTGATGTGAAACAAATAGACCTCCAATAGGAGAATATGAAATATTCATGGAGGACGATCAATATTCATCTTCTCCTCTCCTCTCTTCCCCTATTACAAATGGGTTAGCCAATGAGGAAAGAAGCTGCATTTAAATCATCAAAGTGTGTTTAACTCAGGTTACTTTCACTCATTTACCAGTTTATTACATTCACATAGATACAACTAACACAGTCTAATACAACATCCCTGCAATAAATCCAACCTGCATGAACCGTCTAATGTTCAGTTTAAAGAAAAAACTGTTTTACAGACGTGTTGAGCAAACTTTGTGCTCCTTTTGAATATTGTAGTTTGTGTCAGTCCCATTTATATCAGTGAGGGTCGACACAAACCACAGCCTACAAAACTGACCATAAAGTTGAATAAACTGGCAAATGAGTGTATATTAGAGTATATCTGTTGAGAAACAGTTACAGTCTTTTACAACTAGTTACATGCATGATTCAATACTGAGTCCACATGTTCAAAACTCGCGTTTAGTGACTGCAGCTTTTAAATTCCCTCAATACTTTTCTCACTCAAACACAAACAAGCAACACAATTCTGTGGATCTGCAGCACATTTTACACGTGTTTACATCTTTACTTCAAAACTCTTCAGTTAATGTTCAAAAAAACTAACATTTATTCATACAGACAGCAGTTTGCATAATCATAACCACACTGAAACACATCTATATTCAACCAAAAAACAAGACAAAGTGTAAGCTGCTGCATAATATACACGTCTGCTACTATCAACCATTAAAAACTACATATACACAATAAAACAGGGATGTAACTTCACACTCTGCCATAAAAAGATCCTCATGTGCCGTCTGTGAGTTTTTGTGTTCATGTCTGATGGAAGGATTTTGCTTTTGTGTGTAAAATGAGCTGCTGGGAACATTTGGAGCCAGAACAGCGACAGTTAACTTTTGGCATCAAAAATTAAATTTGGCATTGAAAACAAAACCTGAACAGAAAAAGGAAACATTGGCATTAAAACACAAAAATTGTATTGCCACTGAAAAAAGTTCCACTGAAAAATAAAACACGGAAATTAAAAAAAATTTCAATCTTACAATGTTTTTATCTTATTTTAGTTTGATATTTTTTGCATTATAATGTGTTTTTCTGTTAATCTTCAGATTTTTTTTACACTGTCAGTATTTCTTCAGTGTTACTGGTTTTCAGTTTCAACTTTCTGTCTCCTCTGGTGTAGAGAGGATGGCCCTCGCTGGGCCTACATTACCCAGTATGCCTTGCGGTCTGATGAAGATATGTGAGCCTGATGGTATCATGGCAGAGATTTTGGCTCTGGACTGTTAATATGTGACTTTATTCAGATTTAATCTGCTGTGACGTTTTCGTAGATGTGAGGAGCTGCTGGCTGGGTGAGATCAGCCGGTCGTCTCTCAGCAGCAGCCCGAGTCCTGCGCTGTCATCCCGGGCAGAAAATGATCTGATGAACTGATCTGTGCAGCTCTTTGGTGATTCACCGCTGGCTCTTAATGTCTCCGCAGCATTTTGATATATGATATAATTCCTTCTGGAAGATAAATGTTGGTCTCACAGATGAAATCTAACACTCGTAGCCGCCACATTAGTTTCTCTGAATGTAAAGTGAAGCTTCATGTTTTTACTGGACAGAACATCAGCGCTGCCTCTGAGGCTCCATATGTACAGATATCAGCACATTTACATAAATATAAATGTATTAAAATGAACAGATCAGTCTGTACGCTTAATAAAAACAAACTAATAGAGGCAGACATGAAGAAAAACATCTGTAGATTGACATTGAAAAATAATCAAAAAAGGTAGAAATAAGATAATAAGATTTCAATGCCAAACTTTTTTTGCTCTCAGTCGGCTTTTAAACACTTCAAGCCCGTTTCAGCTTCACACACAGATGTGTAGTAACAATAATGTAACCTGATTGGCTAAGTGCTTCATTGATTGGTTGTAATACATAAACGCTTTTTTCATATTTTCTTCCTCGCCATATTTTTATGTGTGTTTACATTTCTCCCGCTGGTTTGTTCCTCGCCCTGCAGCGCTGTGACTTTCTGCTGATGGAAACAGCTTTTTAAATAAAAACCTGTATTATAAATAAATTGCTTTATCAGGAACAGACCGCTTTATCATTGTCGTGCTTGTTATTGGAGAAACACTTTGTTTCTATTAAAGTGTCCAGCCGTGCAGAACGGCAGTAACAGGGATTTAAAAATGCCATGTCGCTCATGAGCAGACTGTGTGTGTGTGTGGAAGATAAGGTGTTTTTGGTGTAACACACTCTCTATTAGAAGAAAATCACAACGTACTTCAGCAGAAACAAAGCAGGAAGAAGTGTGTGCGTGTAATTTAAAGCTCTGTAGCGTTCACTGTTTCTCTGAGAAGTTTCTCTTCTGCTGGGTGGGTGGGGGGTGCTGGGGGGCTGTGATGTTTGGGAGTTTTTGAGCAAATTTGAGGAAGATTAATTTCTAATTTTATAGTGTTTTGAGCTGACTCACTCTGCATCAATTTGTTTGCCAACTTGAGTTGAATAAAACAGAGCAGAACTTTTATTTGCTGCAGATTCGGGCTGAATATTTTCTGCTGAACTGAAACGTTTCTTTAGCAAAGCGGGAATCAGATATTGATTCATGTGAGTGGAGGAAGGTGTAAGAGTTCAGGAGGAGACCTCACAGTCAGGACTTCCTCCTCCTCAACAGCCAGTTTTAACTTTCTTCTTCTTACACATACATCCAAATGGTAGCACAAGTTTTATACAGTGAAAGATACAAGATCAGATGCAGAGAACAGAGAAATTTCCAGCAAGTAATATAAGAACCAGATATTCTCTAACACATTTGCTCATCTTTTGTACTGATGATCAAACCAGGAGAGTTTCATGTCCGTCCAACTCTAACACTGTATGAGTTTGTTCCGTTCAACCAATCGATTGGTTGAAATATTTGTATTTTCATAAATCTGTCTAACAATGCGAACAGTCTGGGTTTTATTCTGCCACCAGCCCAACACAATGGAGCTGAATGGTGTTTTGTTTGTGCATCCACAAAAACTGTCCCAGTTACTCTGGATAATCCTCCAACCTCACTGTCAACAGTTTCCACTGGGAATTATTTTCAAGTACAACAACAACCACCATCAATAAAAACTCTTCCCAGAGAGGTTTTCTACATCTGAACTGAAAGAGGAAAACAAACCAGGTTTAGAGTTTGATTTAATATCCACAGCTTGTTTTTTATTACTTATGACGGATCCTTTTTTAAATCAGGTTTTTTCTATTTTCTATATGCTGGATATTACTCTGAAAAAAAATCTAATTCATATCTTACTGACTGGAGCCTTGAGCTGAAATTCTGATTCACCCAAAAGCAACAAAGAGCTTAAGGATATCTGAGTGTAGCTCAACGTGCTTTATTTCCTGTTTGCCTTCAATAAAACATTGATCTCTGATTATTAAAATAACCATAGAGGAACTCTGCAGTTACTATACAGCACACAGATATTGTTATTTCAGCTCCATTCACAGAAGAAGACACATCTGTGCTTACAAGCTCTGAAAAGCTAGTAAGTAGAGCTTTGAGCTTTGATTATTTTGTCATACATACTGTTTAAAATAGAATAAAGTTTAAATGATGAATGAGGTTTTGTATGTTCAAGTAATAAGAGTTAAAAAAGACGTGGGTCTGCAGCTTTCTCACATTTTAATCAATTATTAAAAACAATATAAAAGTTATTTTCTTTAAGTATAATCATCTCCTAACAACAAATGTCTCTAACTTAAAGTATGAAGTTGAAAGGTCACTCACCATGTTCCACTTTGGGAAGAGGAAGTCAGTGCCGACGTACTCAAAGAAATGAGCGAAACCCTCTTTTAACCAGACGTCCTCCCACCAGACTGGAGTCACCAGGTCACCAAACCACTAAAGATAAAAGAAGAAAAATGAGACACAGTTTTCATTCTATCAAACACACTCAGTCACACTACCAGCTCTGTGAGGTGCTTTGAGCTTAATGCTAGCATCAGGATGCTAACATGCTCACAATGACCCTGCCAAGATGCTGATATTTATCAGATACAACGTTAAACACGTTCCCAAACTTAATTTAGCATGATACCATACATTAGTTAAACATTTGCTAATTAGCATTAAACACAAAGTACAGCTGAAGCTTATGGGAATGTTATTAACTTTGCTGGTATTTGGACAAATTAAAGAAAATTGACCTGATGATGAAATGTCAAGAGGTCACCAAAAGAATTACAATTCATCCAGAAGGGAACATGAATGTGTGTATCAAATTTCATGGCTATCTATTCAACAGTTGATAAATTTCACCAAAAACCCAAAATGTCAACTCATATTGGCGCTAGAGGAAAAGTCATTTATTGTGTTTTGTTCTTTTTGCCTGTATGTCTGATGTATGTTGACTTTCTGTAGAGACGACGCTTCATTCAACTACAGTACTGTGAAAATGTTTTAGGCGCTTTAGGTGTTTAGATTCTTATCCATAATGCAACACCATCAGGGAGGCGTCTGATCAGTCCCAAATTTATTCTGCAGCATTACCAGGGAAGCAAACAGGTAAGGGGTGAAAAAGGTGAGAACATTGTGTGAACAGAGGAAACCTGCCACAACAAGGGAGGCATACATATTCACTTTACATGCTCATTTATAGTTACTTGTAAGTATATTTGTCTCTAACAGCCATTATGGGCTAAAAAAAATCCTACATAAAACACATAAAGGAATCAATAGATGTGAGAGCCGAATACATCAACAAGACAAAAACAAGAAGATAACAACAAGATAAAAAACTATGTTGTAAATCTTATTGTAGCTTCTTTATTAACACTCTTCCACTATCAGGCATGTAATTGGTAAAACTCATAAAAACCTTACATCTAGTCCATAATTACATATGGTCGAGTTAAAATCAACCAATTCTGTATCTAACCCAATGTTAACCTTTCCTGCTTCAGCGTCCAGACCGTAGTCGGGAAGCACAGGGGAGACTTTGTGTTCAGCTCCAGGACCTAACTTCAGAGCTAAACCTTCACTTTAATCAGCAGGTGGAAAGCAGGAAACAGGAACTTGGCTTGGGTCTTGAGGAGTTATAGCATTTATTCACTGACTAATAGCCTAAACTGTACATCACATATATGCTCTCTCTCTCTACGCACTGATCTATCACCGATCAACAACCCACAAACATCCAGCCAGAGTCATAAAGAACTCAGCAACAAGATGAAGAGTGAGTCCTGCAACAGATGGTTTGGTGAATGTGTGAATTCATGTGTGGTTAAGTGACAAATAAACTTGAATTTGATCTTCTGGGAACCATGAATGTTGTGCCAATCCATCCAGTAGATGATAGGATATCTGTACTAAATTTCATGGCAATCCATATAATAGTCACCAAGATATTTTACTAAAAAAACATAATTGTCAACCTCCTGGTGACACTAGAGCAAATGTCAGGGGATCACCAAAGTCAGAGGGCTTTATCCTCTGAGGATCAGGAATGTCTGTGCCAAATGTCATAGCAATCCAGCCAATAGTTGTTGAGATATTTCAATCTGGCCAACAGACATCGCCCTCCCTAGAGCCATGCCTCCAGTGTGTACAATATTGCAGATAATGACTGATGGTAATGGTAGAAATCAAGCTTGAGTCCAACTTTGAGGAAGGATCAGTTGGACATGCGCCCCTGCTCCTCCTGAGGGATGGAGCCGGCCTCCGTCTGATGTCAACAACCCAGAAGACGCAAGCGGAGCATCTGTTCTGAGCGGACATGATGGAGCATGAACGCTGCATAATAATTCCTCACAGCGACAGCAGAGGGCGGGCGGCGTTCTTGCTGAAAAGTGTGACAAAGGGAGCCGTGTGTTCATTTATAAGGCAGTGTACCAACTGATTGGACTGTGAATCTTTCGTCGGTGTGTCCTCGTCAGAGTAAACCAAAAGGTTGTTAAAGGGCGGAGCACGTACAAAATAAAAGACTGTGAACCTGACTTTCTGCTGATAGTGAAACGTATGGCCACTATAAATTAATAAATTTGGACCCAGGCTGTTTCCCGGCAACACGGTGTGAATGAAACGGTGCAACAAATGTGTGTCGCTGCCAGCTTTGTTTCTGAGTCTGAATGTTCCCTTTAAACTTCAACACATCCTCATAATTAAACAGTATAGGTCTAAAATCCAGCCGGCAAAAAACGACCTATAGTTACGTTTACACCATCTAGCGGCCGTAGTAATGCGCTCCAGAAGGACCAATAGGGCTGTAATATGCCTCCACACCTGTCCCTAGCCCTGCTCCCTGTGTCTTCCCCAGCCAATCAGCTCCCAGCCTGCCCTTGTGTCTTGCCACCTGTTCCTTGTTGTTTCATTAGTTCAGTTTGTATTTAAGTCCTGGTTTTCAGTTCAGTCTTGTTGGATCCTTTGTTCAGTCTGCTTTGTTTGTTCTGCTCTGCCTCGTTTAGTTTTGCTCTGCCTGCACTCCAGCCTAAATAAAGATATTCAGTTTCTTTGCCTGATGTTTCCTGCATTTGGGGCCCTGCTCCACCTAACAGGTTGGAAACATGACACTTGGGAAGCGAACAGTGGTCTCCTGCAGCAAAGTCCACTTTTTTCCATCTATTTTTCTATCTATCCATCCACCCAACTATCCTCCTCCTAACAGGACTCCAGTCATCTTATACTGACGTCATCTGAACTGCGTCACTGCGAGTCATAATTACTACGGCCTGAATTTAGACCTACACTGATGTTTTTCTTGTGAGGACTTTCAGCTGCAGAGTTGATGGCTGACAATCTTAAAAAAAAAAAAAAACTACTTCTAAATTCACTTTAAACCCTCATTAAAGCCTCCGTCTGCAGGAAAGGCACACACTGCAGTTTCCATACCTCAGCACAGTGGGTGTGTGTGCGTTTCTGCACATATTTGGCAGTGTTCAGCGTTTCTGCAGTAAATTGTCGTTCAACAGATCAAAGTCTGAACGGTACAGTGGAGAGAAAGCAAGGCTGTGCATGGATGTGTGTGTGTGTGTGTGTGTGGTGTTTAGGTCTTATTTGGAGCATTTGGCCCTGCAGTGCAAACAAGTCAAGTTTCATTATAAACCCACAAATCAGTTTTTTTTCTGTGTACAGCACACAAACCCATATCAACAACAAAACTGGCTGGTTGGCTAAAACCACATTTATGTCATAAGGATGTTAGTTACCAGTTTCAGACTATTCAAGAACTCTTTTCTTCAAGATACAACATTTATAATGAAGAAGTTTGTATGAAAGGTTGCTCCAAATATGGCTGATTCTATCAGGACGTGCAGAGCAGAGAGGCTCTCTCTCTCTGACCTTGTTTCCTACAGTACTTTACATCTTCACATAGTCATCTCAGCAGGTCGTCAACCCTGCGTCTCCAGCCGAGAGACACAGATGTGTCAAAATGTAAATTAGGAGGTTAAACAAAAGGAAGCAGTACAAAGGAGTAAAACCATATCCACACTTTTAACCATGTCTGCAGTTGTTCCCTAAATCTTAACCAAGTGGTTATTATTTAACCCAGTGAAACAGCAGTTTGTGAAATTGTCACAAAGTTTAATCTGTAGATTTGTGTACATGGACATCAGTTTGAATTATTTTTCCTTTGATTCTGAGAAATAAAGTGTTTTTGTCAGCTTTTTATAGTGGAAGGCTGGGGAAGGGCATTATGCTGTTGGGCAGATGTGGTGTGTTTGACTCCTGTTCTGGGTCGTCTGCCGTCAGCTGGCTGCTATCTCTGTTAAGAAAAGGACTTTTATAGCTTGTGATTGTAAAATGTGAAGTTTCTCATTTAATTTTATATTTACAAGAAAATGTGGCTGATGATATTTAATATGAAATCATCTTTATTAATACAAAGAGTCTTCCTCAATTAATATTGAGCGATGTCATCCAATAAAGCACTCCAACGCTGTGTGTGTGTGTGTGTGTGTGTGATCAAACTGGACTTTACATTTCACATCCCTCATTTAATCCCTGCACTTGTCACTTTCATATATTTCATTAAACTGGACTTTAGTTTGTACATTGCATTCAACCTCCACTGTTACATAATTTAATTATTTACGCACGTCACATTTAATCTTTGCTCTTGTGACCTTCATATATTTCACACGCTTCATTTCTTTGTCCATAGCACAGTCTGTATTTCCTTTGTTCAGTCAATATTTCATTTCATTGGCTAATAAAACAGATTGTGATTGAATGGGCTTTGTCATGCTGACAGAAAATCCCAAAACCAAAATTTATAAAGATAAAAATCTCCAGGGTTGTGTGAATAGTAGCCTGTGCATGTGTCGGTATTTGACGACCTGGGAATGAGAACAGGTTGGTCTTTTCAGCCCTAAACCTAAACCCCCTAACCCAGACCCTAACCCTAACCCAGACCCAGACCCTAACCCAGGCACCTCAGGCCTTCCTCCAAGCCTGTAGTAATGCCCTAGTTAGTCAGCAGTATTGTAATCTATGAAGATGACTCATTTTGGTCACTATTTCCACTAAAAAAGAAAATCTAGTACAGCTGAACTAGTAGTTACACTGCATCTAAATGATCTATGTTAAGAAAAGCAAAGATGTTGGTTTATTTCAGATACGTCAGCCAAAACAGTCGAAAGTCTGCCCACAATGCCTGCTGTGAGCCACATCATCCAATATTGTGTATTTTGTGTGTGTGTGTGTGTGTGTGTGTGTGAAGGGGGACGGGGGGAATAAAGCTGCACTCAAAAATAATTAATATAGTAGTTAAAAGTAAATGGCAGTAAATAAAAGCGGACTCTCTTCGTCTCCATAGTAACAGTCGATGAGGCTCATGGGTGACAAAAAAACCTTTATTTGTCAGAATAGAAGGAGAATTCATTAAAACTGAAGGCCTTAACCTTAACCTATCATGTTGTTGAGTTATCAAGGACATTTTTGTGTTTTTGTGTTGATAAATGTAAAAGATGAAAACTTTAACACGACGGCAGTGAGGAAAATACTTCTGGGCGACGGGTCCTTCAGTCCACCCACCGCACTGATAAAATTAAAACATAACATCTTGTGATTAAATGTTGAGTAATGTAGCGGATATAGTTTTAAAAATGAATGACACATGAGAAAAAACAATACAGCTTCTGTGCTGCTGAGTCCCGACTGACAGAAAAAAACATGCCGGCACGAAAGATAGTGTGTCATGAAGAAAACATCCACGTACACAAATCTATAGATTAAACATTGACACGGGGTTATATTGTTGTTCTTTGACAAGAAACCTTAACGAAGTAGTTATTTTAACCTAAACGATGATCTTTCCCTAAATGTAACTAAACTATAGCATTTTGAGATGAGACACCAGTTTTATGTTTGAAATGGTGATGTCATCCTGTCGATGGTGGCGTCAGATAAACTACAGCAGGCTGCGTGTCGTGGACCAACAACTCATTTTGTCGTTAATTTGGAGGACTTGTTGGCCTCTCAGTTATTCATTATCCTCTAACTAGAATTTGTGAAACATCACATTACAAACATAAATGTGCTGATGCTGAAATGTACATCGTCTTCTTCTTTGTTCCTAAGCATCAGTATTTTCTCATTAAATTTTAAGCTGTTTTTTACTCATTTTGTGTTTAATTGACATTTTCTCAGTTTTGTTACTCCTGTTTGTGCAAGACAACTTCAATCATGGAAAATTATAGTTTAATAGTGAGTAACCCTCTACAGATGTTACTACTTCTGAGCAGCTACAATAACTTGATCTCTAACCTTTAAAATAACATTATGTTGAAGATGAGAAGATATATTCAAAATACAAGTGTAAAAATTACAAATGTACAGTATGAAATTTAAAATAGTGTTTTTAGCCTCGGAGACTGTTGAGTTTACTGTCCTTCACCTGTCTGGACACACAGGAAGATGTACTGAACCAGAAGAATATGTACAGACATGCATAACATCTCCCTCCCTCTTTCTGGCAGGTTGAGTCTGTGTCTGGCAGGGATTCAAACCGACCACCCTGCGGGAGCTGGCAGGCTGTTCAGCTGCTGCCGCTGCCTGGCTCAACAGACGCTGGTTCCTGAGGCGGAGCTGCAGTCACACAGGGTACTTTAAGCAAAACAAAACACTGCCAGAAGTTGTGCTCACATGATGAGGTGTGTGAGGTCGCTGCTTCACCTGAAAACTTGCAACTCGAATGTTGAAAATGTGAAAACCAAATCTGTAAAGTTCAAGAGCTACATGCAGAATGTGTGCTGTGATATTTGTGACCATCTGTAGAAAATTCAGCTCATTTTACTTTTAAAATGAAGATATCTTAGATTGTAGAGAAAGATGCATTCAGGTTGATTTGGTGCAGACTGAATTATTTTATACGTCTGTTCATGTTCAAACTGTTTTATCACATCAGAGACGAGACTACCTTGGACAGACAGACAGATAATCTGGAGTTCACACTTGAACCACACTTTTCAACACTTATCTTGTTTCTTTTTCTTTGTACCTCAAGAAAGTTGACGTTTCTTTTTGTTTAAGGTTTTACATTAAAGCTGGAGTGCAGGACTTTTGTCTCCCCCTTCTGGCAGTGAGAGTAAAGGGGAGCTTGGCTGCGCACCCTGAATGACAGGCACACAGAGAGGCTGGTAAAAACATGTTTGGATTTTTTGACGGTCCACTGTCCCACCAGGATTTGTCCCAGTATGCCTGATGGCCAGTACAGGCTGTAATCTACTGGTGTGGCTGTAAAACGGTGGATAAATTGTTTTGAGCGTCACACAACCTGCTCAAAATGACTCGTTTCACCAACAGATCCATCCGGTCCGATACATTTAAGGGTTAGGGGACCAAAGTCTGATGTTTGGTTGACCCATCCAACCACTCCTACATCCTCCCTACGTGGACTTTGTCGCTCTATAATAGCATCACCTGATTTCCTCCTCTGCTCCAGACATAATTGCTATGACCACTAGAGGGCTTCTGTCACCTGAACGTAAATATATATTGTTCTGGGGCACCTGCATAAACAACTGATCCTGTCGTTTTTCTTGGGAGAACGGCTCCATCTCCACCCACCATGTTCCCAAACGGGGGAAGTGAGTATGGTCACTCCCCGCTCCCTGAGACTGGTGCTCCCTTGTGGGGAGTGACGAGGTCGGAGCCTAGACACCAAACACCGATTCCTGCACACATTCTTCATTCGCATCATAATTTTCCAAATCAGAGGGCGGAGCGGCGTTCAACAGGCGGAACACTGAGTGCAGAAGCTGAATGTCACCCTAACGTTACAACTAAACGTCCAACAACAATGATTTCTTGCCTCAAACCACTGACACAACACAGAAAAATGGCTGCATTTGATGGATTTTACTTCTCTGCCACAGCACAAAATCATAACCTCAGGTCAGCTCTGTACAGAGAGTCACACGCTCCGATAAAACCTCTTGAAAACATTTTAAACTTAGCTTGAAAACATGGTTGAAGGACATTCAGGTCTGTAGTGACTGAGCTATGAGACACTGGCCAGCACTGGTACTGACTGACTGGTTTTCTTTTTCTTAATGGTAGCTGATGGCGTGCTCCCTAGAGGGAGTCTAGTATTGTTCTCCTGTTGGTTGTTTTGGGGTTGTTGTTATTTTTTGTTTGGTTCTTAGTTTTCGTATGGTGTTTTTTTGGTAAGTTTATGGTTTATTATGATTTTTGATCTCTGTAACCTGCGTATCACTGCTGGCCTCCGCTACAGATGAAAATGAGCTTTTAGCTATATCTGCTGCAATATATGTATTGTGCATTGACCCTGATAAATAAACAATAAAATAAAACAAACATTAAAGCAGATGAAAGCAGAGGATCAAATGCTGCTGTATGGTAGTGTTCAGGAAGAGGAAACAGATAAATATTTCTTTTAAAGGTTTCTGATTAATAATTGAGATTCTGATCAAAGAATTGAGCCTCCACTCTGCAGTAAAATTACTCTCCGTCTTTGATTTTTTTTTTTTTTTGACAAATTGCTGCTCAGCTTGTCTTTCATTAAACATGACAGTTTACATTTGATTTCTGTTCTCCTGCTTAGAAAGGATTTACCCTTTATCCAGCTGCCTGTTAATGTTAGAAGTGGGTCAGTAAGTTTTCAGCTTTCATCAACACCAGTCATCACACAAATGAGTCAAATCAGTTTCACGCTGGCACAGTTTGTTCAAGCCCCTCGACAAATAGAAAATATAATACGTTTTACACTGGAGAGATTTGTAACTTCATAGTGACGGACTCAATGGAAAGAACTAATCCTGTATAGTTGTAACGACTTCTCTAATAATTAAAAATGACGACTTGTGTAGTTTTCACAACACACTTGTCTTCATTAGCTGTCCTGTCATCTCTCATCCTGTTTCAGCCTCATTAAAACATAAAAAAAACCCTCCAGTGGGTCGGCCATATCTGCCAGGGAGGTTGACTCTGGTTGCTATGGTTCTGCTGTTGCCATGGTTACACGTGTGCATCATGGGCGGGGTCTGTAAACCGCAGAGGGGGAAGACAAAAGGGAAACGACGCAAAGCTGAGCACAAAGACTGCTGAGGCGGAGATCCGGGGAAGAAAAGCCCGGCGTCAGGAAGAATGATGATGAGTCAGAAAGCAGAGACACGGAGAGATGAAGGGAGGTCTTCTGCTTAGATTTAGGAAAAGCCAAGAAAATACTACAGACAGATGGATGGATGCTGAGCAGAAACTCAACTATTACCTCTGACACCACCAACACACACATACACATACTGCATACGCACATATACAGACACTATAGTTTATAGTCTGAGAACAAACAGGACGAATAAATCTTCTCTTCACTGAATATAAATGAGCGAAAACATAGAATAAGAAGAAACAGTGACAATTATAACCAACTCTGCAGCTCTACAGAGGTTTTTAAGCATCTTTTAGCTCGCCGTTTTTTGGCAATAAAAACCAAGAAAGTGGAACATCTAGTAGCTTGGTGGAGCCCAAACCAGAGATAAAAAGAGAGTGAATATTGGACTAATCAGGAGCCCCTTAAATGAGGAAATAAAGATACGTGTAAGCTAATTCCTTAATTTAGACAGTACATCTATTTAAAACTATTTAAGTGTAAATTCCAGTATTGTTAATGCACTAATCATAAAATTATATTTGGTTTCTTTGATAGATGTTTATGTTACACCATTCAGACTGCGACAGCATCAGTGGTGTAAAAGAACATTCATTTTTATTATTTTACTGGCAAGACTGAGCAAAGCTTACAACCTAATCAGAAACACCAAGGGCTCAGACTACCAAGTGTAACTAGTCTTCAGCCTGTTCTGCCACCTACTGATGTGTCCAATACCTGAAACTGAACTCTGAAACTGAAACAAACTAAATCTTTTTACAGGTGTAATATTTACCAAAAAGAAAACTGACCTTATCTCTGATGTTTAATGCTAGGGTCATTTTTTAGTAAAAATATAGTAATTTGTCAACTGTCAATCAGAAAATATCCTAACTGACTAAAAACCAGAGGGCTACAGTATTTTTCCTAACAGTATTCACATCTGAATAGCTTGCAAACCCTCCTCATACAGCTCCAAACACCTCCACCAATCAGAGTGTGGGGCAGCCTTCATGTAGCCTACAGGTACGATCACATGACGCTTCTGTCCTATGAGTATTGACTCTGTTTCCTGTTCTCTCTCCCATCCAAACATGCAGGTGAGAGTTTGTTCACCTTTAAACGAGTGGATGTGCTCATTCGGCCAATAGAAACTCTGCTGCAGTGTGTTTGGAAATGGAGAAGTTATTCTAATCTTAGTTATTCATCACTGTTTTTAGTACATTATCACACTACCAGACTACAAACTGTAGCATTATGTTCATACACCGTCTATAAAGTCCCAGCGGCTCATAAAGCAAATCGCTGTGATCATTGAAGGTGACCTAAATAAATGTATAATCAATTCAGATTATGACAGCTGGACAGTTAGATGACACCATTTAGGGAGATTTTAGTCAGTAAATCAAACTAAAGCTGTGAAAGGAGAAGAGGGAGATCAGGGCTGAAGTCAAAAATAACTTAATTCAGACTAAAGTTGTGACAGTTGGAACTTGTTAAAAGTAGATCAGCAGTATTGTCAGTGTCTTGCTGCAGAGAATCTGGGGAGAATTTTCTGGCGTGATAACATACAGTCTTGGGGGATCCATGTTAGTGACACAGAAGTGTAATGGACTACTTTTTATTTTTAGAAATTACATTACAGTTGCTGGCATGCTTAAAATAAAGTTACTTGCATAATTTCAAACTAATTATGCAATGATGCACTAAATTAAAACCAGAGAGACGGGGGAAGTAAACAAACTCTTCCTTATTTTCTTTCTCTTCTGGTTTCAACCCCATCACCTTCATCCTTTCCTTCCTTCGTCACTCTCTTTCTCTTTGTCTCTTTCTCTCTCAGAAGAAGAAAGCAGATCTGTGCCTTTGATCATCCTCCTCTTCCTCTCCTCCCTCCGTCTGACCCTCACTGATAAATATTCATTTGTCTTTTCAGCAGAGGGGGACTGAATCTGATTTTCGCTTTCTGTTCGGATGGAGCTCCTCGCAGCTCTATGGTGGCCAACACAAAATGAGACGTGGTTGTCATTTGGCACAAATACTGTTTACATCGACACATCTGTGAAACTGTAAAGACTCACACAGTGTCTTCCACTCTGACTGGCTGAATTTGAAACTAACATCATCAACAACAGCCTGAACAAACTCTCAACTCTCCTGCTTAATTAATCTTTGTATGACTGCTGGCAGGGTGGGAATATATCAGTGGCCACCAGCCAATTGCTAGTAAGTTTTCAATTTGATTTTGGATAATAGCCTGCATAATGCTGCATAGTTATAGACCAACAGGAACTGAAATAAGAGCCACACTGCATCTGGACCAGAGGGACGTCTGATAAGAGCCTGTGTGGTGAATTCTGGACCAGTTGGATTCGGGCTAAGAGCCTTGCTGAAGACTTCTGGGCCTTCTGGGAACAAGAGCCTCGCTGCATGAGAACCAGTGTACTGAACCCACATCCAGTACAGAGTTCTGGACCAGTTGAACTAAGAGCCTGGTACAAGCCTCACAGCATCTGGACTAACTGGATCAGGGGTAAAACTCTGGCTGCTGAGTTCTGGATCAGTTGGATCTATGGTGATGGTGAATGTATGGATACTTAAATAGTCCTCAGGGAAACACATCGATGCAGCACAACACAGAGGAACTCACACAGGTTAATAGGCCCGTTGCAGAGTTTTGGACCAGTTGGATCCAGGCTAAGAGCCTGTTTATGGAGTTTGGGACCAAGTTCTAAACCAGTGATTCCAGTAGATTAAAGTGATTCTCGAGAACAAAAAGAGACTGATGGTTATGTCATGTGACAGACTAAAATAATTGAGTGTTTCTGGTCTGTAACCTGCTATAAGATATCAGAGTGAGAGTAAGAGATGAGACACAGAGACAGTCTGTGTGTTCAGCTCTGTGACTCTAATCGTTTCTCTTTATATTCTTGTTTTCCTGACAGTCCTCCCGCACTCCCATTACTCACTGTGTGTGTGTGTGTGTGTGTGTGTGATGTTTAAATTGCTTTATAAAGCTGGCTGGCCAAAACAATCTGTCACAACCGTGAGACCTTTGATTTACGACAACAAAACTACACAGCTCTGTGTATGTGCGGGTTTCAGTGTATTTTGGTGTTTTGATGCATTCTGTCAATTAAATCGAAAAACAAAAGCACAACGAATCAGAGCAAAATGGTTCAGTCTGAAACAGAGAGACATACCTGTCCCCCTGCACTGTATGCAACACTGAATGCTAAACACTGTACTTTCCATACTGCACTCGAATGACACCTCGAATAAGCCACAGCAACTCTACCCTACATAAACATGGAAACAACATAAATAAAATAGAGTTTATTTTAGCTAAAACATGACAAAAGTGCATTGGATTTAATGGCATTTCTATTATTTAAAGGATAAATATCGTGTTATTCTATTTACTGCCAACAAATCCCATGAAAAGACCTTCTTTCTTTACCTCGGCTCCAAGCTTGTAGTTTTTAGCAAACGTTACTCAAACAGGAGGGAGTGGTACAGCTGTTGGGGACTATTTTCAGTAGTGGATGAATCCACATTTGGTGCTCTAGTGAGTATTTCTGGCAGCAGGACGGTGTGTGTGGGATTGAGTCAAAACAAACTCCAGTGTGTGTGTGTGTGTGTGTGTGTGTGTGTGTGTGTGTGTGTGTGTTCATGGTGATGAAGGAACATGTCACCCAGTGCAGCGGTGTGGCTCACTGATGAGTTTTTAATAGCTTTTGGACAACAACAGAGGTCTACAGCACAGAGGAATAAGATATATCAGAGTTTGGATATTGGCTTTGGTCTTGTCATGAGATGTATTGAGAAGAAGAAAAATATACAGTATGTGCCAGAGGCGAGCCGTGACCACTGGACTACCACATCATCTCCCCAACGTATTTAACTTTATAAACTACCATAAAAAACACAGCCATGATCTCCCTCTTAGAGGTGCAATCGGATTTGTTTTTTTAGTTGTATTGTCGAGGCTTTTTACAAACGTATAGAGGGACCACCAATCACAGAGTTTTTTTACATAGTAACTAGCCAAAGTAAGATCCAGATTGGTGTTTTCTTCTCTGCTTGATTCACTGTAGTGACGTTGGGATTCATTTTGACGTAGAAACATTTAGATTTTATAGTAAATGATGTTGAAAATATATGGAATATTGATGCATGTTGACGCAGGTAAATAGGACAGTAGCCACACTGACACGTTTCAACCCATCGCTGGTGCACGTTGGCCTTTAGACCGACCGACCTCTTTTACATACACGAGACTCCACAAAAACAATAAACTGTCAATTTATTAAGGTCACTGAGGATAATGGGGAAGATGAAGGATGTAGAATCAAGATGGATACATTACAACAAGAATAGTAAAGATACAGTAAACTGAGTAAACTTTCTTTTTCTTTTGGATTTTTATGTATTTTTTTCTTTCTTCATTTGTATCCATCACGTGTGGTTTTCTGTATGTTTCTGTATGTGTATCATGTGTTTGTTTGTCTTTACAAGACATAATGTTCTATATATATTATACACAGTTCACACACACACACACATATGATGTCTACTGTCACTGTGTTTGTGGTTCATTATAGCTGTTAAGCACATGGAGTGTGTGTGTGTGTTTGAATGTCTGTATGTGTGTGTGAGAGATCACCTACTGTGTTAGTGGCTGCAGAAGTGTGTTCAGCCTCACTAATAAGCCACACACACACACACACACACACACACACACACACACACACACACACACACACACACACACACACACACACACACACTCAGGGTGTTAGATGTTTGTTTATGGTCTGTTAATTAGCCTCGGACATGAGCAGGAGGCAGCACGACACACACACACACACACACACACAGAATACTAAATATAACTGTATTCCTCTCACACATTATTATTGATTAAACCTTCCTGTCCTTCAGTACTGAAACAGCAGAGGAGACTGTAAGTAGATGTTTGTGTTCAGCATCTGAAGATGAATAAATATTTTACAAAGTAAATATCTTCAGATTCACAAATATTACTTCAGGTGTGTTTAAATAATACTGTATTGTGTGTCTATTACATTGTAAATGACGTCAAACAATTTTTAGGCTGTTTCTATTTCTGGGGATTGAAGGTTAAAGAATACGTAGTAGAGAAAACACACACACACACACACACACACACACACACACACACCTCAGTTAAACCAACCAGCAGCTACCACAGCTTGAAGCTGAAATACGTTAAAATGCCTCAACTTCTCTCTCTATAATACTAAGTCAGTTTTTTTCTGTTGGTATTAGTGTTCACTTTGCTTTAACAGCCACAGTAGCAAAGAAAAAACTCTTAGAATAATTGTAGTATTTTTAGGGTGAAGTGGAGGATATTTAATCTTATTTGTAATTAAAAACAAACAGGTTAGACAGACTAAACTGAAAATACAGGCCTCAAAGTACACAAAGTATAAAAATGATTACACCTGTGACTAACTGCCTGAACAGCGTTATAAAAGAACCTGTGAACACCACAACTTTCTCAGGTTTGGCCTGAGTTGTGTCTAATGAGACATGGTGAGCTCCACATGGTGAGGAACTGCCTGAACAACTAAGAAACCACAGCTGCAGCAGTGGTTAGGAGGTACAGGAGAACTCATACCACCAATAAGAGAAAGCACAGCGGGCGCCTCGAAAAATGACGGCACGCACAATTCACTATTTATGCAACCTTGCATTGAAGAACAGACAGGCAAGTGCTTCTAACTTTATCTGTGGAAGTTGGTGTTTCAGTGACTGAAGGATGTTGCATGAAGTGAATCTCTACAGACAAGATCCAAGAAGAAAACCATCGCTCACAAAACGGCCCAAAACTGCAACATTAAACTTTTCCAAAGAACATGAAAAGAAGCCTGATGAATACTGGCAGCACACTGGACCTGGCCAGGACCACCACAGTGACTACATAGTGTCAGCTGTGAAACATGGAGGTGGGAGTGTGCTGATGTGGGGCTGCATGAGTGCAAAAGGTGAAGAGAAGATGACATTTATAGATGCACTATGAATGTCTGTAAACCCAAATACTGAATGAAAACACGACTCCCAGTCTGAAGAAGGTTGGCAGGACACGACAATGATCCCAAACACACAAAAATCAGAGTTTTTAAAGAAAAAGTGAAACTAAAAAAACAAATAAAATCTTATTAAATGGAAGGGATTTGTAATTGCTTAACATTTTAGTGATATTGACTGCTGGTGTACTCAGTTTTGTTGTTTAGGCTGCTGAACCAAACTGTTATGAAGATGATGTAGGAGGATTCTGTGTCTGAGGAAGAACCGTCTCTGCTGGGCTCATCTGGTCTGAGCTAATATTCCATTTGATTCTGTTGTTGATACAATATGGACCAAATCCACAAAAGGACTGTGCGGCTTTTGCGGCTGCTAAACCTGCGCAAATGAGACAAAAAGATAGCGTGTAATTCACAAAGCACCCGCAAAGGGTGAAATGCACCGCACACTGCGCTGCCAAGCAAACAGCGTCATGGGGCGCCCGTCACATTTGCATGTATGTAAATGAGGTAATATTCATGCATTAGGCACAAAATTGGCCTCTTTCTATGCAAATAAGCCTTACTGCAATAACAGTCTAATTCAAAAAGACCAGCGCTAATTGCCACACGCAATTAGGGTGGAGTTATTAGCGTCTTCAGAGAGTTGGTGTTAACTGTGCACTCTCACTCCTCTCTCTCTCTCTCTCTCTTCAAATCTTCAAGCTTGTGAGGCTTGAATGACATTGAATTGATATTGATATTGAATGATATTGAATGATATTGAGGGTGAAATCTACAGTCAGACATTGGGGGGATCAAGTGGGGTTGTGGGCTTATCTTGGATTTAAAAATAAGAAATAACAGCGCTGACGAAGCTCAGGATTCATCCATAAGCGCTGCTTTATTACAAACAATTCTACCATATAAAGCTGTGATCTGTGTGTAACAGCTGACCTGTGTAGATGTGTAGCAGAACACAGAATCACACAGCTACAGACGTTAATTACTGTCAGATCCTGACCAATCCCGTGTTAATGAAGTTACTGCTGCTGTGCGTAAATGCGTACAGACATTTTCTCAGTTTGGAGACTCACTGATCGTTTCAGTGTGATGCTGCAGCTGTGACACACAGCCAGCTGTGGGTAACAAACAGAACATCAGTACTGATGTTTCTGTAAGATCCCAGGTACATACCTACCTGAGTCATTAATAATTATTAAATTAATAGCTGTATTTTGACATTTGACATTTCAGGAGATTATGTTAGAAATGCAAAATACTAGTAAAAGAAGCAAAATGCATGAAAGTTGGTTTGTGATTGTGGAGAGCTCTGTGTGTGTGAGGCTTTTGTGCTCTCTGCAGTTTTCATTATGGATCAATCTGTGTGCTGAAATGTGGAGAAAAGCCTGAAAAACATGAAAATGTTTCACTCACTCAATCAGCTGCAAAACCTTATGGCGTGTTTGCGACGTTATATCATTAACACAAAAACTTTTGTGAATAGGACCTTAAAATTGGCAGGTTGCAGGTGAAAATGCTGCGTAAATGATGGTGCTACAATCCATTCTTTGTGGATTTGGCCCTGTATGTGCCAAGAAGTTTAAAGGATGTTATGGGTTCACCTGAGATATGTACAGGAGATTTATGATGAGACGTTGGGCCTGAGATGAATGATGAGTTTCTGGGTTTTGGATGTGTGGAGCATTAGGTTGTTGTTATGTGTGACTGTCTCGGCTTCCTGCTTCCATTAACTGTGCATGTTGTTTTGGCATTATGACGCCTATTGTAGTTGTATCGTCCCTGTTTTCTGTTTCCTCCATGAACACAATCTTTTCCCAAACTTAACAAAGTAGTTTTAGTTGCCTAAACTTAACAAACATTAACCGTAAAGGTGGCAGATCAGATAACATGAGGGTCATTTTGAAGTCACTGACAAAAAAACCCACTAAATAAAAGATTTTACACAGTATGAAGTTGTAACAGCTCTGGTTGTCTGTTCTGTTCTGTTCTTCTGCAGATACTGTGTGTTTTTGACATAAAAAGCATTTCCTGTTTACACTGGTTTAAGACAAACAGAGGTGAAAAAAACAATAAAATAAGTTCTAAGATTTGAATTTTTTTTTTTTAGACTTTACAGATCAACATCACAGCTGACAGTCATGAGGTCAAAGGTCAAAGCTGACTGGAAACAACTGCAGATGGAAGAAATAATTCTCTGACTGAGCTGATGGAAAAAGAAAGAAAGGCTGAACGACAACGTGAGTCAAATATAAAATAAAAACAGAGTAAGAGAGAAAGAGAGGTGAGGCGAGAAAAAAGAGAAGGAGTAAGACAGGTAGAGAGAGAACAATGAGATGATTTATGGCTCCTTGTATTCTAATGAACTCTATGCAAACATGGTCTGCAGTAATAAATTATCCACTTTAAACCAAAACACTGCAGAGAGAAATATACAACCTGACACACACACACACACACACACACACACACACACACACACAGTCATGTTTCTATCACTTCAGAGGACATTACATTGACTCACATTCATTTCCTGGAGACTTATCCTAACCACCACATGCCTAACCCTAACCTTAACATAACCCTAAACTAACCTTAACTTTAAACCAAGTCTTCACCCTAAAATGAATGATTTACATTAAGGGGACTTCGTTTTGTCCCCGTAAGGGAGGCGAGTCTCCACAACATGAGGAATCATGTTGGACCACACACACACACACACACACACACACACACACACACTGTTGTATATATACAGATGGGTGACAAATTAAAGGAAAAACCGACATTAAGTGTGTTAGTAAGGTGTTGGGCCACCACATGCTGCCAGAACAGCTTCAGTGCTGCTTGTTATTGATTCTACCGTCTCTGAACTCTGCTGGAGAGATGAACACCGTTCTTCCAAAAGATATTCTCTCATTTGATGTGTTGATGATGATGGTGGAGAGCGCTGGCTAACAAGTTGGCCCAAAATCTCCCGTAGGTGTTGGGCTGGGTTGAGAAGTGGTGACTGTGAAGGCCATAACATATGACATCACATCATTTTCATACTCAAACCATTCAGTGAGCCCTCGTGTCCTATGGATGGGGGCACTGTCATCCTGGAAGAGACCACTCTGAGGGGACAAGAGGACCCAAACCATGCCAGCAAAATGCCCCCCACAGCATAACAGAGCCACCAGATCCCTGAACCCTATTGACAAGATGTTGAAGAAACATGAAATGCTTCACAGTAAAGTGGACAAAAAGAGTTTGGGTCTGCTCATTTATCAAAGTAGCAGGTTTATTAAGATGAGCTCAGATGGAAAGCTTGCAGTGTGAAGGCTGACACTGTTGAACACAGGATGATGTTTGCAGTTACGGTGAATAGAAATGGAAGCTGACACAATTAAAGAGTTTACAGCTGCAGGAAAATCAGGTGGTAAACTTTCCTTTCAGAACTGCATGACTAATCTTAACTCATTGCCATCTACCAGCAGTACATATCTAAGCTTTGTTTCTTCGTATTTTGTTTCAATTTGGTCTTTAAATGCAAAATTTGTGTTCTCACTATCTGTCTTACTTTACCACTCCAGCCAGTAGGAGGAGCTGTAGCCTGTAACGGCTGAAACCAGCAGCCTTTACTTCAGAAAGACACTAAGTAAGCACAGATAGCAAGAGAGGATGTTCTGTGGTTTAAAACGCACTGACTTGGCAATAAAATCACCAATGATCTCGCTAGTCAGGAGAAGTGAAGCAGCTTTTTAGATGGATGACTTTTGACTCGGTACTTGTACATCTCTGTAACCCTCTCAAATCTCTTTAAATGTCCTTACAGTCCCCAAAATCTGTGCAATGTCCATAAGAACTGCTGGAAACTCTTTAAAGACTTGGACCTGCTTTGACAACATTTGGAACCTATTTATGGATTGCCAGAAAGCTCTAAAATACCATTGGAACCCCTTCAAGAACCACTGTAAGGCTGCATTCAGACTGAAAACAGCCATGGAGCTACAGATTATTTATAGGTTTATCAGAAGCCAAAACACCACACAGCAGTTTATAATACTCACAGACAGGAATTTACAACTCCAGAAAGTTATCACGATGGCAACAGTTCTATTTTTCGTCACAACGATCGATAAACAGTCGCATACAGTGTTCATGTTACAAAGTAATCCACCAGGAATGTACGCTTACATGATTGGCCAACACAATGCTTTGCCAGGTGAGATCATGTTGCAGAAAACCAGGTTCAACTTTTTTGCTGGACGACCCTGCGTTGTTTTGTTGGAGCTCTCTGCACATTTTTGGAAAGCAGCATATTACACTCCAAATGGTGTTCTGGGGTGCAGGTACAAACGACTTATGTAGTCGTTTAATTTGGAGGACTAATATCTATAATACATCATTCAAATTGTTGTTAATAAGGTTCAGGAGGAGTTTGGAGTAAAGATCTCAGAAAGAACTCATGGAAATCCAATTAAAATCCAATGTGCATAAATTAAATGGAAAAGAAAGTCACGGGCCCGAAAAGGGACCTGAAGACAGTCCGAACTTTGCCAAAATAGACCTGAGGATAAAAAGATCAGATCTAAAATGTTGACTGGAAAGAAACCTGAACAGCACTGCAAAAAATAACAATCATGCAGGTAGAAATGTGAAGCAATACGTGCCAGATTTCCCTGCACTTAAATCTGTTAAGGCGCAAGGGTCTTAAAGGCTGATGACAAAGCCCCCTCCACAAGATTAGGTCATGTTGGACTCATCTCAGTTGATATTTACATGGTGCAGATTGTCAATTCTTATTTGTTTGGGTAATTTGCAATTAATCAGATTACCAAAACAAATTGACATGCAGTGAAACTGGTGGTTATGGGCCCCCCGAGAGTCTAGGCCCCATGGGGCTGCTGCACGATTTGCATGGTTGGTAATTCAGCCATGCTTCACAGTTCACACTCTCTGTCTCGCCTCAGAAAACACATTTTACTCCTGTGATGATCAGAGCTGAGAGAGCCCACTTGAATCCGCTTGAGTATCAGACATATTGACACACAGATCAGAGACCCACAATAATACACAATGACCGGATAAAATTAGACTGAATATAATTTGGAATCGGCCCCATGCAGGTCTTGGTTGCTAGGAGCTGAGCGGACCCATGAAGACCTCAAATTAAGAGAGGTGGTGAGTCTCATCATCATCAAAATCTAATCTAAATTCGTTGGCAAGTATCTGAATTAATTCAGCCGATGTTTTCCAGGCTGAAATCTCTCACAGGGTTCAAGTTGTATGCAGCTGTGGTCTTAACCTGGTTTCAGTTAAGATGTAAGTTAAGTGAAGGCAGCACACCAGTGGGGGTCCTCACACACATGTGCAGTGATACACGTGTGTGTATGTTAAAGAGCTCTGACTCTGCTGTCAGCCTACCAGAATACACGCTGTGCTGCTTCCTTCTGCATATGGTTGAATTCATGAGAGAGAAAGAGATCATCAGATGAAAGCAGTAAATCTGTTTTCCTGAATCTTGGCCCAGTGTTTTTCTTTGTCTGTTTTAATTAACAGACAGCTGATAGGAATAAACTGAGAGCATCTCCTGGCAGACACAATCCTGCGTGTGTGTGCGTCAGAATCAATTTAATAATTAAAATTCTCTGCAGTTTATTTTATTGGCATCAATACGAAAACAACAATCAGTTAATTGTACTTCACCTGTACACAAAACTGTAGACACATCTGCAAACTCACCTTGATTTCACTCACCTGCACACATGTGCTGCCACATACCTGTTTCCCTCATAGACTGTATATAAAAAGCAAGCGAGGCAACTGATATGTGGAGCAAGTTTGTCTGTACAGACTTGGGTGAGTTATGCTAGTAGCGGCTAATGTAGCCTGAAGCTGAAGCACCTTAAAGCCACCGACGACTGCTAGCTGCTCCAACTGACTCCTTCAAAAAGCCTCAACTTCTCTGTAAAAATACTAAGTCAATAATTTTTTTCAACATCTCATTCTGGTCTCCATCTCTAAATTCAGGCCGTCTAATAAGTGTGCTGGTGGTCATTTTGGAAATTATTGCTCTGTTAATCAGATTTGAAGACTTAAAGTAGCTTTGATGTCTGCCCCAGCTGACTCAGCAGACATCACTTGAGGCAGTTTATCAGATTTCACACAGCTCCCTCTGGAGACACAAACAACTTTTTTCACATATGTTGTAGTGCTTCACAACAGCTGGAAACACACTTTGATGCGTTGAATCGATGGAGTTTCCCCTTTAAGGCCGTTCAGAACTGGCTTGACTTTTTTAAACATCATCTGTGTCCATGTGAGTGTCTGAACTGATCTACTGTACAACTCCATCTGTGTTTCCCTCAGCTGACACAGGAAAACAGCCTGTCTGCTCACATTTCACTCCACATGCTCTCCATCTGTTCACCTGAGAACAACAATAACAACAGCAGCTCTGAACTCTGAACCTGTCAACAACAGCATCGTATATCCAACACGACTTTAATACCACCTTAATTTTTATCACCAGTCTGACGTGGATCTCAACAATGGACATCACTCAGTAGGAAATACTTGAAAATGAGGTTTGTTGTCTAATAATTACAGCAGCATTGAGCTGTGTGCTCTTCATTATCTGATATTTCTGAACAAAGCTGCTGGAAGTCATCAGCTGGGTGACAGACACAAAAATTTGAAGAAAATTGATAGAACTGTAATAAAAGATTTGAAGGAAAGAATCATCTGAACTGATTACCAGTATTAACTGCATTGTTCCCTTTGCTGTAGAAAGGTTCACACATTTTTCACTTCTTCACTGTTTCCCTTCTTCTGCGTGAGCCTCAGTGTGTCCTCTCGTGTCACAATAGTAGACTAAGACTACGTCTACATTAACTTCTAAAACCCTGTTTTTGGACTAAAACGACATGCGTCCACAGCTGGACTTTCAGCTCATACCTGGAAATACCTCCGTCCACATTAAAACACCAAAATGGGTAATTCAATTAATTTGCAAGCAGATTACAACAATTCCAGTGAGAGAAAAGTGGTAGATAACTACATTTAACTGAAGCTGTCAAAGTAGACAATAAAGAGAACAACAAGCTGTCCGCCATTGTCGTTATTGTCGTGTTTCTTCCTCTTCCAATGATACGCTGCGTTACGCGTTTTCCCTGCAGACACTACAACGCCAAGCCGGCATTTTCATATTTACACACTCTGGTGAACGTTTTGGAAAAGCTCAGTTTCCAAAACGGAGGAAAACACTAAAGATGCGTTTGTGAACATGGTCTTTATTTACATTTGTCAGCACTTGGTCTAATCTTGTAGTACCTTAAAAATAATCTGTTTCTGTCTTCATCAAAACTAGGACAAACTTCTTCTTCTTCTTACAATAACCACATGTAAATGTAACCAGATGTGTACTGTACAGCATATTCATGTATTCTACAAAACATCCAATAATCAAAAATTGAAATTTAATGTATTCTTGATAGTTCTTGACAGTTAACCCATTTCTCTAAAACAGGATTTAAAATCAAAGTCTGTTTCTGTTTTACAGTTAAACTCCTTACAACTGAACTAGCTGATTATTGAAAGCTTCAAACAACTCTCTCCCTTTGTGTGTGTGTGTGTGTGTGTGTGTGCGTTAGTATACAGTATGTGTGTGTGTGTGTGTGTGAGAGAGATAAATGGCTTCAGGATGAAATGGAGTGCAAAGCTGCAGACAAAACATTACTTTATCATTTCCCTTTCTTCTCACTCTCCCCTCTAAACTAACAAAGCCAATGAAGAAAGATGCACAAAAAAGACAAGAAAGTTGTTTTTAAAAAAAGTGAAGGAGAGTCAAACTCTGACAAAAAAAACGCCATTAAAACATTTTTATAACACATCCAATAATATTTATGACTTAATATAGTGTCGAGCATCAGAGTCTGAAGCTTAACGTTGTTACTCAGTCTCTCCTCCACACACCAGCAGTAGCCTGAAGCTAACGTTCAACCAGACTCAGCAGAGAGAAATGTGGCTTCTGAGGCCAAAACTTGAAGAAAATTAAATGAAAAGGACACATTCTTCTGTCAGCCGAAGGCACCGCAATATTTACACTGAACCTTTGCATTTTCATCATCAGTGAACCCATATAGAACTATGATGACTAGATGATTTAGCTACTTTGTACAGTTAAAGGGCCATAACACCCAAATTACAAAGAACGTACTGTATTTTCTCACTTAATACAACTTGTGGCATCTAGCAATGCAGTTTTAGTTTTAGTTTTAGGTTCCATTTTTTTGGTGTTTAAAGCAATGAAACTTTACATTTAATGAGGTCAAGATCCTTCCAGAAAAAATGTCCCCCGTTATTCTTGATATTCCACAGACTCTGTATACAGTTTTTATAGGGACTATTTCTTTGGTAGAAAGTAGTTCCAAGGAAAACAGTCCACAGTCTGGTCTCTGGAGTAACTGCGACAATGTTTCTAGAAAGTCATGTGGCTGCTGAAGGATTGTTCAATGCTGTGAATACTACAAGTCAAATCTCATTTACCTCCACTGTAATGAGACTGGATGGAGGCCAAAATGTCAGTGATATCGTTTGATTTATCCATAAAAAATCTCCCTAATCAGAAGGACAGAACATCAAAAATAAATATAAAATAACATAAAGCTACTATATATTCCATATAAAAGCACCAGGCTTGGTCCGCCTCATGATGGGCTGGTGTCTGAATGGGAGCAAATCCCTGCAGCCAGGTTCCAACATCTGGTAGAAATCCTCTCCAGTCTTCCCAAGAGGCAGCTCTGCCTCCTAGAAGTTACATATACGACTAAATCACAATACATTCTGCAGGAAATGTGTTTATTATTATTTTCTGTCAACATAACGAGAACATGATGTTAATTAACATATTTGGCAAGTTGCAAAAATGTTGAACGTATGAGTTTGTTTTTTTCTGCCAATATATCTGATCTTGCAGTACAATATCCCCTGCTGGTAAAAATGCATTTTTTAAGAGAAAAGCCAGATTTGTGAAGCTCACAGCAGACTGAATGAAGCAGTGTGCTGCTCTCTTTCTGTCTCCGTTCATCTCTTTGTATCTCTTTATTCTTCTTTAACAGAGGTTGTCTTTATTCTTTCTGTCTTTCGCTCAGTTTTTTCGCCTTTTCGTCTTTTCTCTCTCTCTTTCTGTCTCTCTTGCTCTTCTTCTCGTTTCTCTTTTCTCTCTTTACTGACTGAAACCTTTACATTTTCTTCTGCTTCATCATGTTTGTCTGCTTGTCACGTATCCTATGTTGTACTGTAAAAACAGGATCATCTTCTCTGCTGTTGTTGTTGCCCGAGGAGCTTCATAACACACACACGCACGCGCACACACACACATGCACACACACGCACACACAGACAGACACACACAGCTCATTGGTGTTTCATTTGAAGCTGTTTTGACTTCTGCCAAGTTCAGTCGGTTTACAACTGGATCATTTGCATCTGTTAAAGGAAAAGTCATTTTCTTTTCTTTTTTTTTTGCAGCCTGGGTCTCATGTTCACTATTGTTGTTCTATTTAAGTAACATGCAGGTAATGTTAAAGGGGACATACTCTGCACATTTCCAGCTCTATATTTATATTCTGGGGCTCTACTGGAATATCTTTGCATGATTTACAGTTAAAAACTCCTTATTTATCTTATACTGGCCCTTTATGCAGCCCCTCAGTTCAGCCTCTGTCTGAAACAGGCCGTTTTAGCTCCTGTCTCTTTAAGGCTCCCCTCCTGATGAGCCCGCTCTGTTCTGATTGGTCAGCTTCAGGAAGCTTCCTCCGGCTCCGGAGGCTACGTAAACAAACTATAGTAGCAGGATTTCACTTCTTGTCAGTCTTTACTCAAAATGCCGACTTCTCAAATACATCCGTACATGTTCGAGTTGAATTTCGATCTCAGCAACCACCTTAGCAACCACCTTAGCAACCAAGGTTACAGAACGGACAGCAATTTATGTGAATGTGCAAACAATCTTGCGTCAACTTGTTGGCAAGGTAGAAAAAACGCTGCAGTTCAGAGCAGGTTGAAGCCCTGGCTTTTGACTTGCAGGCAGCATTTCTACATATGTTCACCTCAGGTATTGGAACTTTGACCATGTTTAACATCTGACATCATAACAGGGATAATAACAGAAAATCAGAAAAAAGCAAAACATGTCCCCTTTAAAGACCGTCGATTATTTCACAGCAGCAGGTTCAAGCTAAGCCGCAGCCTCTGCCACATAACACATCACACTAATTTAGCCGCTGCAGGTTTATCACTTTGTCTAAAGGGACATTTTTTAATCTCATAAACATTATTTAAAGCAGCACACTGGTGTTTTGACATGCCTACACATGAGGGGGGTGCAGACCTGAGAGATGAATGCTGAACAGCTTCACATTCAGAATCCAACCTGGAAGAGAAGCTGCTAGAAAGCGCACCGAGCCGAGTGAACAAGTTATTGTTTACTTCTGCCAAGGCTGCTGAATCCCTTTAAATAGTTATTCTAATAATAATACTGCAAAGTTTTTAATGTGCATCAAAATACACACAGTGAGAGACAATCAGCAGCACAGTCGGGAGCTCACAAGAAAACTGGAAAATGTTCCAGTTCTGTACCAAAGCTGATCAGTTGTTCTTTAGTACACGTTTTTTTTTAAATATCTAACTAACAAAAAGATGAGAGACAGAGACCAAAAACATCACCTCCATGGCAGAAGTAACGAGCGATAACAGATGTTGAATTTAGCAGCATTCTGCCAAATGTTTAAGAAGGAATCTGATCCAATATAGTGATTAAACCTGAGTTAAAAGATATTACAGCATTGTTCAGTCGTCATGCTCCTTTTATCCATTTCTATCTCTATTTTATTCATTCTTTTATATTGTCTTTTTATATATTACTTTGTTTTCTTTAATTTTGTATTGGGAGACACTTTGTGACGACTGATCTGTTGTATAAATATATGTGCTATATAAATTATACACAGGTTTACTTACTTCCTTACTTATTTATCAACTCTTCCTGGCTCTGTAGCTCCACATTTCAAGTCCCAAAATCCTCATGGCTCCATAAATTAGACCCATCAAGTTGTCAGAGCGTGAACTAAGCTCCAAACAAACACTAGTGGAGGTGAGCAGAAAGGAGGTTTAAATCTTTGAAACCAAAGATAATTTTCCACAGTGTGGACAATAAAGTTCTTTCCTTCCTTCCTTCCCGGCGACATCAGTCATTCAGTCAGCCTCGCCATCATTTTATCTCTCTCATATTTCTCAGATCCTGTTTTGTTGTGCTGGATGAGATAATGTGTTTTTATGTAACTTTGTGACACCTATTCTGTGCTGCCATTCCTGCCTGGTCTCCCTTGAGAGAAAGAAATAAATTGTCTCAAAAGACTTCCTATTATATAAAGTTAAGATCTCTTTCAAACGATTGACCTGATTTCCTATAAATGTGCTCAGAAGATGATCTCTAATTATTTAGGGGACGAGCTTTCATCTAGCATAAAATGTCTGTTGTTGCTCCCACCAACAGGATTTGCATGAAACTTGCTTAATATTTTGGTGCATTTTGATACTCCAAATTTCATCATATTTGACAAATTTGGAAAACTTTGAGATCTCAACCATAAAATGAAAAGTTTAAAAGTAAGTATTGAGTGTAAGTGAACTTTTTGCTGGGAATTTTCAGTCAGACTGCCTTTTCCAAGGTCAGTAAATAAACCTTCATGCTCAAAAATACACTTTTAGGGTTGAAGATCTGAAGCCAAACTGACATTACTGTTGGTTACAGTGGTTAAATGTGACAGGTTTTAGTCATCAGACATGTTCCTACCTGGTGGCAGATCTCGTGGACGACCACCATGGTCAGCTCCATCTGATAGGACGACGACGACACCTCGGCGTCCAATAGGATCTTCTGCTCCACGAAGACGCTCAGCCCCCAGTTCTCCATGGCGGCGTAGGGATGTTTTGGCACCGCCAACAAGTCTGACAACGAAACACAATAACACATTATGGCCTTTCAACACACGCTGAATCTGAGCTGCCATTAATAAACTCACAGTCGATTTCATCCAGTGAGATTCCACCATTTAAATAAAAGGCGACGGCGGCTGCGACAGAATGACTGCTGGCATCAGAGCAGATCCCATTTTGGGTTAAAATTAAACTCATGAGTCATTTTAACAACCTGCCAAAGAAGCCTTTCATCCCCACAACATGGATATATGGAGTTTTCAGATATAACTCTACATATATGTATATATGAGAGAGAAGCAGACAGACACAGAGACGAGGAGAACGGAAGGCAGGACGTAGAAGGGAATGAGGACAAAGGAGGAGAGGGAAGAGGAGGAATTGTTGAATAGGAGAGGAGGAGGAGAGAGGTGGTGAAGAAGGAGTTTACCTTCAGTAAAGAAGATTTATTAGAGAGGAGGAGAAGTAATTAAAAGTCAAACGTCTGAGAAAGTAAGTTACCTTGCTGGGCGATGAGTCAAGTCAAAGTGAAAGTCACTTAGAGCGAAGTGAAAGTCGTAAAGTGTGATACTGAGTGAACTTGAGTATTGAAAGCTGAGGTAAGTTGTGCTGCATGTAAAGAAATAAACCACATTATACAACTTGCTCGTGTCATTTCTTTGACCATTCAGGAACAGATTAAAGATTCAAATTTCGAGTCTGTCCTGTTTTCGATCAGTTTTATTTCATTTGGTAGCTCGTGACATTGGAGTGGTCAAAACTCCAGAAACACTTAGTACAGTATAAAAAACAAGTTGAGACCAACATGTTTCAGCTCGTGGTCTTCATCAGGGTCTGACCCGGGTCTCATAATAAAGCTGTAATAAACCCACTGTACACTGTACACTACCCGTCCAGCACAAAATGGTAGAAAACAAAGTGAAAAAAACATACATTTTTCTCAAGAGTGGATGGAAGTCAAACTAGAACTAGGACAAAGAGTTAAAGCAAAAACGTGCATCCATTCAGTACAAAGGTTGAGCTGTTTGAAGAGAAAAAGGGAAATAAGAAGAGTAGGAGCAGGAAATGGCTTTCCTTTCAGTGAAGAAACCTGATTAAAGGAGGAGAAGGAGAGGAAAGAGAGGAGGTGAAAAGGTGAGAATGAGGTTTTTCACTATAAGAGAAACTTGATGGTTTTTTTAGAGAAAGAAGGGCGTTTCTTTCCTGTAAATAAGTAAAAAAGAGTTCAGGTCCTTATTTAAATTTAAATTACAAAACTTTGGTATTTCAGCTGAAGTGACCTTCATCAGGGTGACGGGATCACGTGCTCAGTCTGACAACATCTTCACAAGCATCCAAAATGAACAAACCAGTCAGGAACAGAAAAGAGATAAGAGGGAGAGGAGGAAGGAGAGAAAGAAAAGGGAGAGTTAAAAATATACATTTCTGGCAAAAGAAGAGAAGACACCTCCAGGAATGTATGACGGTTTAATGTTAGATATTTTAACAAGAACTGTCCAGGTTTCCATGCAATTTACTGAACACACTCGTACTCCCCAGAGGATGAACCTTTGTGATTGTGATGAGGTTATGACATTTTCGCCAAACTCAAGACAAACTTTACATTTCATTCTCTACCACTGCTATAAATCATCAGTTTGCTGTTTGTTCTGTACAAGACATTTGTGTTACAGGATATGAGCAGCGGTGGAAGAAGTATTCAGATCCTTTACTTAAGTAAAAGTACCATTACAGCATGTAAAAATACCCCATTACAAGTAAAAGTCCTGCATGAAAAATCCTACTACAGTAAAAGTACATAAGTATTATGAGATTATCTGAAATGTGACCCCGACTACACACTGCTTTTTGTAAGACGTCAAAAGCCAAAAAGGTTGGAAACCACTGGTTTCATCTTTAACAATGTGTTGTATTTTAAAAGCTTGTTATATTATCCATTGTGTCAAATCTTCATCTGAAAAGTAACTAAAGCTGTCAAATAAATGTAGTGGAGTAGAAAGTACAATATTTCCCTCTGAAATGTAGTGGAGTGGAAGTATAAAGTAGCATCACATGGAAATACTCAAGTAAAGTACAAGTACTTCAAAACTGTGCTTAAGTACAGTACTTGAGTAAATGTACTTAGTTACTTTCCACCACTGGATATGAATCACATAAAGACAAAAACATTATATCTGGTGGTGTTTTTGTTAGAAAAGTTGAAAAAGGTTTACTATCTTGGTAAACTGTTCTTAATGAAATGAGGTTCACGCTCCAGTTTTTGTTTCTCCTCACAAAAAAGCTCCAGGCGGTGCTGAAAAGGTCAGTTTGTACATTTAGTTTCCCACATGGACAAATGTCAGTCTGATCTTTAGCTGAACCTGTCAAACATCTGAACACATAATGACATCACTGCAGTTTGACAGCTGTCAATCATCACATGATCTGTGGGTTATTGTTGCTGCTCATGCTGGCAGGTAGCATAGTGAGCTAAAACACACACACACACACACACACACACACACACACACACACACACACACACACACACACACACACACACACACACACACCAATGCACTGTGTAGATGTTGAGATATTTCTAACCAACACTGCCGACCCTAAAACCAGCCTGCCTGCATGTCTAGAAACACAAAATGCCAATTTGCTAATCCAGCATTCTTCTGTTTTATATAACTGTAAACTGGATATCTTTGGGTTTTGGGACTGACGATTGGGCAAAAACAATTATTGTAATAATAACATTGTAATTGTAGTAACACTGAAGTCAGCTTGGCTTTGGGAAACTCTGATTTCCTGATGTTTTATGGACTAAATGCATAATGAAAATAATTGTTAGCTGCAGCCTGAATGACCTTCTTTCAGTGAGCTTTTATAAAGAATTACAGGTAAAAATTATGCCTAACAGTTGTTATGAACCAAAATGAACCTTCACATAAATAAATGATCCTTCTCTGTGGTTTTTAACACATCCAAACAGGAAACCAGCCTCACAGCAGAGAGCCGAGTCTGTTAGTTATGTGAAAGTGTTTAAGAAGAGCTGCTGGCAGCTTCAACACATGATTTTTATGTTTTAAAAGCAGAACTCTGCAGCAGCTGTCAGTCGGCTCTGTCTGGAAGTTAATCAGGTACGAACACACGTCATGACGCGGCTCCTCGGACCACCGGGTGGCCACTTTTACCCAGCATGCATTTCTCTTTGGCAGAGTGAAGGCAGACATAAAGACCCACTGTGTTAAATGGTTTGAGGTACACAGGCTGGAGGCTGGAGATGTAATTTCTGAACAATTCTGAATCTGTATATTCATGCTAAAATTGTGGGTTCAAGTGTAAATAAATCTGTTTTCAGTCCCTGTTTTCACTGTGGGAGATGAGAGCGAGGATACGCCACACAGTGAGCTAAAATACCAACATCAGTGTATCTTGAGTAGGTAGTTATTAAAAAATGTCATTGATTTTATTCCTCAGAGAACATTATTAAAACAGACACAGCAAGTATACCGACAGAAAAATATCTTGTGTATACCACTTTGTATATAAACATGCTGACTACAAGAAAGGTCTTATAGGTTTCCAGTTGGCCTTGAAATTTGGCTTTTTGCTTGTAAGTTTTGAGTTATTATCATTACATTTTGATAAAATAAACAAATAAATCAAATTCAGTCAATCCAAACAATACATTTTTCCTTAGTAATGTAATTTGAGGGTGTATATGATCAGCAATAAATCATGACAGTTTACTCCAAACAGTCCCCACAAAACGTCTTTAAGTTTCTGTGCATAATGAATGTTTGGATAAAACCTACAAAACATGTGAAAGGACTCTGTTAGTCCATAAAAAATGATGAGGTAATAGCAACAATCATCACAACACAGAGCCGGAGTGTTTTTGTGCCAGAAGTAAGAAAACCTCACTGATTGGACTTTCTATGGGAGATGAGAGTGACACACAGTGCTAAGAGAGTGAATAATAAACAGTCAGGCTGTAAAATTTAAAACAGTAACAGAAATGGCAGAGTAACAATAAAAATGACTA
>CM076466.1:2846077-2937068 GCA_038419695.1 Scomberomorus guttatus | reverse complement strand
CGTCTTTGATTTGACAGCAAGAGGGTAACACACACACACACACACACACACACACACACACACACACTGTCACACACACACAAACACACACACACACACACACACACACACACACACACTGTCACACACACACACACACACACACACACACACACACACAGATCTCAAATGTGCACAACCTTTTAGTATGAATACTCCAGTGTGTGTGTTTTACGTAACTAGCTCTCTCCTCCTCTTGAAGTGACACTAAAATAACTGCTTCAGCTTCACACTGTCTTCTCTTTGTCTTTAAAAGCACCAATTAGAGACATTTAATCACTGCACTGGCTGTCCGGGCGAGTTACACTCAGTTACACACCCAAAAGGAGAGAGAGAGAGAGAGAGAGAGACAGAGAGAGAGAGAGAGAGAGAGAGAGAGAGAGAGAGAGAGACAGAGAGAGAGAGAGAGAGAGAGAGAGAGAGAGAGAGAGAGAGACAGAGAGAGAGAGAGAGAGACAGAGAGAGAGAGAGAGAGACCGAGAGAGACAGAGAGAGAGAGAGAGAGAGAGAGAGAGAGAGAGAGACAGAGAGAGAGACAGAGAGAGAGAGAGAGAGAGAGAGACAGAGACAGAGAGAGAGAGACAGAGACCGAGAGAGACAGAGAGAGAGAGAGAGAGAGAGAGAGAGAGAGAGAGAGAGAGAGAGAGAGAGAGAGAGACCGAGAGAGACAGAGAGAGAGAGAGAGAGAGAGACCGAGAGAGACCGAGAGAGACAGAGAGAGAGAGAGAGAGAGAGAGAGAGAGAGAGAGAGAAAAAAAAACCTGTCTGTCTCGAACAGTAAAACCTCCCAGAAACAATCCAAACAAGTTCAGCTCTCAGCAGTTTATTTCACTTCTAATGTTTGTCTGTGTGGTAATTTTCAGACTCATTGATGCGTTAAGAAGATATTATGGCTTAACCAGACATATATTAGAGGTTTAGTGAAGTCTCAGCCTGTTATTAATGGTTGCCACTTGCTTCTATAATAGATTACACTTTACTATTGCCTAATCCCCTCTGAAAACCTAAACCATCAAACCGCCCAATCAGTATGCTCTATGACAACTGATTCACCACTGCTGCTGATTCGTAGGTCTAAAGACAACAACAACCTTTCACTGAGGTCATCTGATGTGTACACTGAGTGAAATATTCAAACTAAACACAAAATATTCTACAGTGCATCACTTTCCATTTTCTTACAATTCAGATAGACATGTTTGGTATCTGTAAACGTTTGGAACGTTTGAAATTAAAAGAAAGCTTTGTGGGTTTGAGCAAAGTTTGAGTTTGTAATAACTGACCCCTGACAGGTCAGAGGTCATTTATTTGTCCTTAAGGGAAAAGATCAAAGTTAAGGAACAGTCGGACATTTTTGGAAATTCTTACAAATATTCTTGCAAAGGTTCAAATGAGAAGAAAAATATCAGTTTCAAAAAATCTAGGAAAATAAGTAAATCAATAAAAATACACCTATTTTTGAATCAGCCTAAAACACATAATAGTTTCCCAAATGTCAGAATGTTCCAAACTGATGCAGTCGGCTTTCCAAACTCAAACTGATGCATCAAAGCCTTTTAGTATTTCCAGACACACTTATTGTGGCTCATAAATGTAGATATTTCAGTGCTAAAGCTGCAGCTTTTAGCATAGATAGTTAACAAGCTGAGGCTGAGACACACTAACACTGAGTCCTCTCTCTCTCTCTATGAAACTGAGTGTAACTCGTCCAGACAGTACAGTGATTAAATGTCTCTAATTGGTGCTTTTAAAGATACAGCGTGTCGTGAGTCTGTGTGTGTTGCATAATGAACTCTCTCAAGTTGAAGAGACACTAATAGCTGCACACACACACACACACACACACACACACACACACACACACACACACACACACACACACAGAAGATCCAGATCAGGCAGGTCTTGAGGTTTGGTTTGAGTACTGACCATACACTGTATATAAAGAAGTCACCCATTGTGCTGGTGGTCATTTTAAATCACTGCTCAATCATTTCAAATCATTTCTCTGTTAATAAGATTTGAAAACATGCAGCTTGATTCCACCGGGGGCCTTTGCGTCATGTTCCGGCTGTGATGAGGCCGCCCGAGCTGATCACGGCCACTCTAGTGAACGCTGGTGATCCCACCGGACGCACTGCAGCGCGTTTCAGAACGCCTAGTCTATTTTTGACGGAAGCCGCGTCACGCTGCACAGAGCAGATGAGCCGGGCAGGAAGTCAGACACAGGAAAAGCATAGAGCATCCAGTCAATTTTTGAAATGAAACACCCTGTGCAGAATCCTGATCATGTGTCACATCACTACATCAACATTACGCCAGAAGTCAACTGCTCAGAGGATATTTATCACCATGGACAATGAGAGGTTCATCCTGCCGTCCTCTCCAGGTGGAGGGGTGGCTCTCTTCTCTCTGGCGCTGCCGGAGCAAAACGCTCCACTTCTGAAACGCTCCCAGAGAGGAATGACACCGCGCGGAGGACAGAACATAACTACGTCGCAGCCGGAATGCGACACAGCTCTGCCCGTTGGAATCAAGGCGTTATAGTCGCTTTGATGTCTGCTGTGTGGTCGGTGACTGACAGCTGATTGACAGTTGAGTCACCTGGTGCTCCGGGACTTGCACTGAGGTAGCAGGGCGTGTTTCCAGAGCGTGAGAGGCAACACCCCACACTCCTTATTTAGAAGGTCCTGGCTCCGAACGGAAAAGATGGCGACAACCATTAACTTTCAAACTGGCTCTAATGAAACTAACGGGTGACGTCACACCTTGTTAGGTCCATACAGGATACAGTCTAGAAGGGATCTTTAAATATAACTAGTTTCAAAGACTTTATTTCAACGTATAGTACAGTTTCATGTTGAAGTAAAGTCATTGAAACAGCAGTTTTATGTAACCTGGACATCTAAAAGATTTTCACTTTTCAGTCAAATCTAGCCCAGTTTTAAGCTCCATCTGTAGATGTCTTGACTTCAGATCATTAAAACCCTTCTTCCTGTGGGGTGTGTACTGTGCAGCCTGATTTTAACACCCTGACATTTTAGGTACAACCATGACTCGTGTATTTTGTTAGCGGCTACAGCTCTTTGAACCCACATCAGCATCCTGAGGCCCCACAACTAGTGAGGAAAAAAGCAATTAAAGCACATCCACGAACAATTCAATGCAGTTTTAGCTAAAGAGCAGCGATCAGCTTGTTAACCCTGAACCTGATGTTGTCTCCTCAGCTGAGGAGGCTTTCTGCTCTCATCTGTGAAATCAATTCACCTCAGTATCTCCTCAAGATCTGAGACACTGCATCTCATCTGTGACTGTCGTCCTCCAGCTCTCTTGGAAATAATCCCTTTAAACTCCTCTCAGAGGTCCTGGATGGTTTTGGCTTTTGCTCACTGCTGGAAATAAATTCCTCACCTCTGGCTATTTCCCAAACTGCTTTGAAACAGAGACTGTGTCCTAAAGAGACCCGGCACTCATCCTTCCTGTCCTCTGAACCGCGGACCAACCTCAAAGCGTACCTCTCAGTGGTGAGGTCATGGGAAGAAACTGTTGCTAAAAGACTTTGGAAGACGATAACAGTGATAACATCTTCATTCTTCAGTCTGCTTTGTGCTGACAGCACTGAAACAGCCAACAGAGTGACAGTGACGGACTGGCCGTCTGGAAATTGGCCAAATGCCAGAAGGGTCACCCGACTTTGGCCCGCCCAGAATGGGTCATTGCATTGATAAAAATAATAATAATAAAAGCTGAGGGCGGAAACCAGGTATGAAATTTACGCCAGGCTAATAGAAAATGAATCAGGGCAACAAACATTTTATTTAAGCATTTTCATTCTAGGGCTGCAACTAATAATTATTTTCATTATCGATTAATCTGCCAATTATTTTCTCCAATCAATTAAATGTTTTGTATATAAAATAGAGAAATAAAAGCCTGTTGTAATTTCTTAAAGCTCAGTGTCTTCAAATATATATTCAGTTTCAGTTTTTGTGAAGGTGAATGACGGCATATTTGGTATTTTTGCTTAAAAAATTACTAACATGATTATTTGATTATCAAAATAGTTACCAATTAATTTCCTTTTGATCAACTAATCGATTAATCAGCTAATCAACTCATCGTTGCAGCTCTTTCATGCCTACACTGAGTGAAAAATTCAAACCTAAAATGATGTTTTTATAGCTGCACCTTCTGCATCGAATGGAAAATTGAGCCTGAAATATTTTATATCTTTTGACAGTTTGTGAACTTCACTAGAATTTAAAATAAAGTTGTGGGTTTGTAAAGGTGACAGGATGTTCAGCACGGTACCAGAGGTTCAGTTCCTTGTACTATTGCTGCCTCTTTTGTTCTGCGAAGAAACTTTGTGAAGTCTAAGATTGTCTTCCTCACTTTATTGAATGTTAATGCTAAATTCCTTCAAACAGCTCCAAATGAACCAGACGTACTGAGTGACTGGAAGAGACTTCAGCTCTCAGCTTCACTGAGGCAGCAGCAGGCAGACAGCTGACTGGCCTGCAGCTCTGCGTGTGTGGGTGTGTGTGTTAATGTATGTGTGTGTGTTTTAGTTTAGTCCATCTGTTGTTGTGTGTCACCCCGAGGCGACGGCAAGAGAGAAAGAGTGAGAGACAAAAGGGGAAAAAAAGAAAGACGGAGGGAAAAGATACACAAGTAGAGGAATGTATGTGTGTGTGTGTTTCTATGTGTGTGTGTGTGTGTGTGTGTGTGTGTGTGTGTGTGTGTTGGACCTCAGGCGGTGCTGTCTGTGTGTCTCTGTGGATCCCAGATGGAGCCAGAACTCAACAGAACACATTAGTCCACTTGGCGTGTTCACAGACACGTTCAGACACACTCAGATATTCAGTCTAATTCTCCTGACAGTCGGATCACCTGAGCCTCCGCTCACTCCACTGCTGCAAGATTTCTGCTCCACTGCAACAGTCATCTGAATTCCTACGGAAGCCCGGAGAGGCCCGTTATCGCTCCTTTAGTTATCTCGACTTCAGGGTTGTAAAGAAGGAGAGAAAAAACAGCTCCCAGGCAGGGACTGAGCTTCTGTAGAAAGTGAAGGAGCTCGAGTATCTCTGGGTTTCATTCACAAGTGAGAGGAAAGATATGAAGAAGGAGGGAAGGAATAAAAATTTTATGTTCCAATGGATCCGTCATTTCCTGAACTGCAGATTTGAGACTCGGGCTCGACTTGGACTCATCTGCTGAAGCTTGAGTTGAGTCCAATGTGCACATGGTACAACTACCTCATGCATTTTTCTTTTAATCATGAACCCTCCCAACTGGGATGTGCAGGAAAGGAGGAATTAGTATCAGGCCTAGTCATGTGTACTTTATCAACACTTACAGAAACGGTGATCTTTCCCTGATTATAGTTGTAGGTTATAGTTGATTATCATTAGACCCTCGAGAGAAATGAATGAAACCCTGAGAGGACAGACTATAGAGGATGTTGTATGTTGTACAGATTGTAAAACCACCAAAAATGGACTTGACTTGACTGATATGGTATATTATATATATTCCAGTGGAGGTTGAGATGAAAAAATGATTAGGGTCGTCATTTTGAAAGTGACAGCAATCATACAAGAAGAAAAGATGAAACACAGAGATTTCTGCCCCCGGAGGAGACTGACTCATCCTGTGGACTCAACAAGACCCGAAATATAACTGCTGCCTGGATTATTAGACACACAGATTATGTTCAGTGGGAATGTTTTTTTTTTTCCAGTGAACGAAGTGCTACGTGTTCGTACCTCATGCAAGTTTTAATAAGGTAGTCGGGGTTAATGGTGGATGTACAAAACACATGACTTAGACAACAGAGTCGAGTCCCGTATGTGCCTTAGTTTAGGACACAAAAGCACTTTTGTTAAGCTCAGGGAAAGATCACGGTTTCAGTAAATATTAAGAAAGTAAACACGAATAGGAATGAACGACTTTTTCTATTATTGATTAATCTGGCGATTATTTTTTCGATTAATCATTTGGTCAATAAAACATCCTTATTTTGTCCAGCCAACAGTCCAAAACCCCAAAATATTAAATCCACAGTAATGTAAGACCAAGAATAACAACAAATTCTCACATTTGAGAGCTTTGAACCAGTAAATGTTTTTTGCTTGGAAGATTGTTTAAACGATTATTCAGTTATGTGGATAATTTATCTGGATAAAGAAGTTTAAAGGTGTAAATGTACACAGACACTGTAAAACACTGTAATCTGAATGCTATCAGATTAGACAACATGTGGAGGTGACCGGTTAGATTTTGATCATCTTGTTTAAAGTCATGTGACCACCAAATTAATTAGGATTCATCCTCTGAGGAGCATCCGTATGTTCAGATTAAAGTTAGTCCCACTCTCACACTGTATGGTAGATGTTGAGATATGTGGACCACAGAGTTGGACAGACAGATGGACATCCTTAGGCTCGTCTTTTTACGGGATAAAAAACTAAATGATTCAGACTTTTTTACTCCTTATTGTTAGGATCTGTATCGTCCTCCGTCTTTACAGAGCAGCTTTCACTCTGTCCCTTTAAATTTACATCTCAGCTCATCATTTCTCTCTCTCTCTCTCTCTCTCTCAGGGGAGCTCGATGCCTTGCATGACAACAGATGGAGCCCTGAGGCTCTGGGACCATACACACACACACACACACATACACACACATACAGGGAGAGCGCTGGCAGCAGTGGGGTGGGGTAAGAGGCAAGCTGTGGTAAAGACTGATGTCAACATCAGTATGAGCACACACACGCTCAAACAGACTCCATAGTTATGTGGATATATGTAGATGAGCAGAGTGCACACACACAAAGCAGATTTATGATGGAAGACTGCATTCAGACACTGCAGACACACACACACACACACACACACACACACACACACACACACACACACACACAGTTGGAGGGAAATCAGGAAATATCTGACTTGATTTAAAACAGAAAATCAAATCAAAGAGGAAGAATCCACACAGAGAGAGTTTGCTCTTTTTGCTTTTTTGTATTTATCACAGTTCACACTTGAATTTTGAGCTAATTTATGTTTCAGAAGTTGAAAGCGCGGAGCTGAGAGGACACTCGGGGGAGTTTGGGGACTACTGTTTGGCAGTATGACAGTGCAGCCTGATGGTGACTCCATCAGTCTGTCAATTGGAGGTCTGACTCCTGCTCAGCATCTCGGGCAGCATGCTAAACAACACATCTGTTCCTTTATCAACTCCTGGCATGCTGGGAGATGTAGTCCACCGAATTTGAGCCAAAACCACATTCCACCTGAATAATGGAGACTGACCAATGAAGTGACAGCTGCTGGTCCTCAATAATCAATCTTATGATCCTCATTTTTACCATCACTCATGAACAGGATGGTGGGATACCTCAATTCTGACACTTTGGGCAGCTGCTCGCTCCTCAGGACACCAGAGTGTGTGTCATGGATCATCCCACTGTCCATGAAAGCCCTGCAGCGTCTCTTCTTACATTAACTGCCGCTTCAACTTCTTTTAGTGCTTCAACTTCAACAAAATATTTTAAGACGTTTTAAAACTTTTTAAAGATCTGCGGGAAGCCTGAACTCTGCGAACTGGTCTGGACCCCAGGATGTGACATCAGCTTGAACCCAGCATGGAACGATCTGTTAATGCAGCTAATACCAGCGTAAAGGTCAGGAAGGGGAAGTAAATGTCAAAGCTAATCTGAGCAGATGGAAACAAACAGGAAGCTTTGACTGAAAGTGATTTCTAATCTGATGAATGAATGTGGACATGAAGGAAGCGTCTGACATACACAATATGGAGCCACAGTGATCACATTAGCTTGTTTGGGGCATGGAGAGCAAAAAGGGAAATGCACCGCTGTGGCACAGCTAATTGATTCTGGCAGGACAGAAGTGTAAAACAAAAACAATTATGAAGGCAGAAGAAGAAGAAGAAAGATGTGGCGATGAAATTCGACTGCTCTGACAGGACTCATTAACTTGGACAGGAAGGAAGGGAGAATAAACACAGAGGAGGTAAAGCTGCTGCTGAGAGGCTGAAAGTTTTACAGCAGGAAGAAAACCCCGTCGCTCACCCACTGCATCCCTCTGTGGTACTATATATACATTAAATAAAGATAAAGGGTCCTAACAACCATCCCAAAGTCAAGATGCTGCCCTAAAAAGATTTTTGGCTGCAGAAACTTTTCTACAAAGCTTTTTAAGAACATTCATTCATCCTGCAAACAAGCACTATTATAATATTAATCTGAGGAGTTGGGATGGGAATTCCCTTTAATATTATCACATCAACTGACACTTCAACTACTTTCAGCACTTTAACAATCAAACTTCTTTCACTGTTTCTACTGAAAGAAGTTTGATTGAAGAGAGAGTTCAGCTCCTTTTCAACATGTCACATGACTCCTAATCTCCATTCAGCAAAGCTTTCACTTCAACTCAGTTTAGCAAATACATTTAAACTGAAACTTCATCTCCTTTAATTACTTTACTAACTCTAATTAATTACTCAAAACTCACATTTTTTTCAGTGCTTCAACTTCAGGTCCAAACTCAATTCAGTTAAGTCCTCCAACTACTGAAATTACTTCAATCTGAACACATTTCAAAAGCTGCAAAACATATTTAACTTGCAACCTGTCAGTGAGAATTTTCTTTGAAAATGTTGCCTTAGTTTCCTGTAATTAATCATGTAAACGACTATGTTACAAGCCTAAAAAGAGGTGAAGTTGCACAAAAAAGGAAGCGAGTGAGCAAAGTAAAACTTCACCTCCTTTCAGCACTGAAACTGTCCCGAAAATGTCTTTCAGTGATTCCACTTTAACTGACACTTCAACTTCTTTAATCACGTCCACTTGAACAGTCACACAGATGTCTGTGTAAGTGTTTTTATTTTTATCGTCTGTACGAGACTAAACATACATACAGTTCAGCTTGTTTTAGTGCTTCAACTTCAGGTCTCAATTTACTCGAGAGCTCAAACTTCTGCTGTAATAAACTGTACAAATCCAACTTCAAAGAAAAAGATTTCAAGACAGTTATGCTGCTTTAATTTTGCAGTGGAAGCCAACACACTTTTTCTTCAGTTTCCTTTAATTAATTAGGTAAGAAGCCACCTCATGAGTCTAAAAATAAGCAGGATAAAGGAATAGCATTAAGTTTCAGTTCAACAAGGAGCAATCTTTACTTTGATGCATTACTTTGCTGACTGTAAACACATCTTTCCCCATTTAACTAAATCAACTAAAACCCTCAAATGCATCAGCGTTTAATATCTGAACACAAATGACAGTGTTTTCTTAAAAGTACAAATTGATGACCCCAGCAGTGATTGTACGAGTTGGATGACTTCCTAAAAATGATCAGCTCAGAGGAAGTTGTATTTTTTTCTTTCCCAATTTGGGCAAGAGGGGGATAGAAAGTTAAGCTGACAGGGAATCAAACATCAGAAGAACTGAGGGTTTGTTACTGTTTCTCTCAGTCTGAACACAATGAAGTAACTGAGCCTGGCGAGATGAAGAAGGACGCGACCAAAAATCAAATAACGTCAAAGAAAAGCAAGTTATCTGCTGCCTTACCTAGCTTGGGCAGTGAGTACTGGACTTTAAAGTAGTCCTGGTAAAATCCCAGAAGCCTCTTGGTGATGTGGAGTGCGTAGTCCCCCGCTCCGCTGGAAATGGCATCCGGCCGAGCGTACAGGCGGATCTGAAAACAAAAATATGAAAAGGACAAATGGAATCAGACTGATTTTAACAGAGTCTGCTCTGCAGTGTCTGCTCAGCTCTGCAGGGAACAAAATGGAATTAAGCCAAGTTTTTTTTTTTAACTCTATACAGAGAAGGAAATTAAATTTGGCAGAGTTCAATCAAATCAACACGGAGAAAAACAGAACAAGGTCGAGCGAATGTTAAACTCTACAGAAGAAAATGATACAACCAGGTTGAGCTTCAGTTCGAACCTGCAGAGAGAAAGAAATTAAATCTGAGTTTTCTGTCCAAATGTACATAGAGACAAATAATCAGGCCAGTGTTGGGCAGGTCGAGTCTACAGAGAGAATAACTGAATCAGGTCCAGGTCGTGTTCAGCTCTCCAGACACAACAGTGGAGTCGGGGTGAGTTTAGCTTCAAATCCACAGAAAAGAAAATGGATTTATAGCTGTGAGCAGAAATACATCGACTTTTAGACACAAAGGGAAAAATCTAAGGAAAACTCTGCTTTAGAGGGATTCCTTCCAATATTTCTCACAGTCAAAGTCAAATATTCACAACACTGATGCTAAGTGTGTTCTCATTATTGCACAGGACAAAAATAACACTTTATTACTGATCTCCTAGGGGAAATAAGGTGTTACAGCAGCACAAGAATAAACAGACTGTAGGTACAAAAAGGATCGAGCAAGCAGGAATAAGAACATAAAACTACCCATAAATCCAAATTTAATTAAATCTAAAGTATATACAGATACAAAAAGTGAACAGTAATTAGAGAACAATCTGTACAACAAATTGAAATTAAAAGCTTTAAATGTGCTTAATCTGCAATAGTGACTAATATGTGCAAGACTGATTCCAAACATAGTGCAGTTCCTCTTATTGCTTAGCAAAGTAACAAAGTGGACTGGTATAATAATAACAATAATAATAATAATAATAATAATAATAGGTATGCCGGTAGGATAATAGATATACTGTAATAAATATTGGAATATATGATATATAACACATGACTTTATAACATATATGTAAGCAGCATATATGATAGTAAAATAACTATAGCATGCAGGATAATAGAATTCACAGTGATAAAGAGGAAGGATGTATATTGGACATATATATTACAGTAAGAAAGTGTATCGTGTTATAGTTCTGCAACATATAACAATAACATCATAATAGTAGTAATATCTATAATAACAGAAATAATGATAATAATGATAATAATGATAATAATAATAATAATAGGTAACACTTTATTTTACAGGTCATTTAATTTTATAGTTATTTTTTATAGTAATTTCTTGGAAATCAGCGTAATTTTCAGGTATTTAATGAGTAATTTTTAAGAGATACAATTAATGAGTAATTTTTAAGAGATACAATTTGGTACAAATTATAAGAAAAAAACTGAAAAAAGTTGTTTTAGTTAATAAGTCCCCACTCATTACATTTAGGTTCATACATAGTTGTTAGTTTGCAAAAATTCTTAATAAATTACAGACAGAAAATCTGTAGTTTTCATTGGGTAGTTTTGTGTGTGATATTAGGTTGTTTCTTTAAAATTCTATAATTAGCACATTTCCTGTATACTACCAAATGACATAACTCTGTCAAAGACAGATTTAACAGTTACACAGCACTTAATATGCTAATATAGTCTGATACACAAAACTATACACTGAAAACTAAGTATTTTTGTCAGTTAAAGGATTGTCAAGAGTCTACCACGAGTCTACTACGACTTCATACATTTTGTTTTTCTTATAATTTGTACCAAACTGCAAAAATTGACTGTTAAATACCTGCAAATTACTCTGGACATTTCCAGGAAATTTGTATAAAATGAAGGGACCTGTAAAATAAGAGTTACCTAATAAGAATATCCAGTCAAGTTAGTTTTAAATGCGTATGAACACTGTTAATTATGGTGATTTGAGGTGAAGAGCTAGCTTTAGCCTCCACTGTATGCTCCTCATGTGATAAAGCACACTGAGCTTAATTAATTCAGGATAAAGTATGTGTCTCTGCTAAATGAGGTTCTTAGCTAACAAACTACATGTTTAGGGCTGTTTGTTGATTAGATTTCATGTGGTTTGTTGTGCTTTGCTGAGTCAGATGTGGATTATAAATTATATTATTACATTTTTTATGCTTTTAAATCGATCAAAGTTAAGCTGTCAATTTACTGTATATGTGTGGGTCATACAGTACATATAAAACACTTACTGTACATCTATAGACACACATACACACAGCTGATCTGCCAAGCTCTCCAATCAATAATCAATACCACCAGGTCACGTGACTGCTCTGCACCTATCAGCAGGCTTGAGGTCAACAGCGAGATCACTTGTGACCTCATTGTTGACATGCTGACTGTGTGTGTGTGTGTGTGTGTGTCCCTGAATTCCCAAGGCCAGGAATCAAACTCACATGATATTTGAAACAACTTCTATTAACAGTGGCTACTACTGTATCTAACGGTTAACTAATTAGTGCTTTAAAACTAATTTCAGGTTGTAGGTAAAAATTAATAGCAGGGACAACTTCATCAGTGCAACATGGTGCACTTAACTGTCCGCCACAAAACTCATCAGCCGAATTACTTTACTTCAGCCTCTTTTCTTATAAAAAACTACTGGAAATATGTAAAGTTTTATGTAGCTCCACACAAAAAAATCGACATTTTAAACTTTTTGACATATATGTAGTTAACAGTCCTTCAATTACGTCCATAATCACAATAAACATCAATAAATACCTTACATCTTTAAAATAAACTTCAACTTGCAATAACATAAAGGTGGCCCATGGACCACCATATTATGCTTTTTGTCATTTTCTGTCATTTATATACTGTTATAATGTTGGATGTTAAACATGGTCAAAGGTCCAAAACTTGAGGTGAACTTATGTAAAAATGCTGCCTGCAAGTCAAAATCATTACTGATAAGGAGTTTTTTGGACTGTAAATCACACAAATATTCCAGTAGAGCCCCAGAATATAAATACTGACGTGGGAATATGCGTGATATTGGTCCTTTAACAACAAATAAAAAATGACCAGCCAAACTACCCACTCTGTGAGGCTGTCCTTAGGCTAACGTCAGCATGCTAACATGCTGATGTTTAGCAAGTATAATGTTTACCTTAAGGTACTTGATCATAAACCAAAATATTGGACAATTTCAATTTCAGACTTGATAGAGACACTAGATGAAAAGTCATGAGATCACCAGAATTGTTATATTATAATGATTATAATTGATCCTGAGGGAGACATGAATATGTCTACCACATGTCATGGCGCTAGAGGAAAATTCACCAACATCAGTAGGATTCATCCTTAGGGGACCGTGAATGTATATATAAAATATTATGGCAATCTATTCAAAAGTTGTCAAGATATTTCAGTCAAGACCAAAGTGGTGGACGAACCGAAAGACAGACCAACGTTACCATCCAGATTCCAACAAAATAAAAATAACATGAACCCTTTAACAGCCTTTAAATGTTGGTTAACTGTTTACCTGCATAAAACACACAACATTTGAAGTATGACTGTGAAAATGTATATTAATAAAAGCATAAACAATACCTTTGTAATTGATATTTTTAACTGGCTTTGATACCAGCTTAGTGTTTTTTACTGTGGTATCAATCTGCCCGTCTCATGTGATTCTGCAGCTCTGTCAAAAACGTTTCACTTCAGTGACTCCCAACTGATTCTTTCAACTGAAGTGATTCTTTCAGGCTGACAGACAGACAGCTCTTCTATCGGAGTCAAATAAAAAAAAAAAAAAACTGTTTCAGAGCTAAAAGTAATTTGGCAAGTTTGAAAGAGAAAATGAGCTACTGCTGCTGTCTAATCCAATAGACATCCAGTGTTTGATGTCAGCCCGGCTAATCTCACTGTACAACACAGCTTCAAACTGCACACACCATGAACTGAAGGGCTTTTTGTGATGTTCTGCTATTTTCTGTATAATGTCGGATGTTGAACGTGGTCAAAGTTCAAAAACTTGAGGTGAACTTATGTAATGCTCCCTGCAAGTCAAAAGCCAGGGCTTCAACCTGCTCTGAACGCTTTGTTTTCAAGAGACTGTCCTCCAAAGAAAAACAACACAAGAGGTCGTGATGTCAGCCGCACAAAAGTGACATATAGCTACATTTTGAGTGACAGATGCTGTGGTTATCAGACCCAGAGCAGTGGTGCAGTTCAGACGATGTATATATAATGGGACAGATTTCCTCATTCAGAGGAGGAGGGTGGATGGAGGCACTAACCCAACAGTGGATTTCCCACAGGAGACCGCTGTTCATTTCCTGTTTCCAACGCCGAGGTGGGACAGTTTTTTAAAAAACGTAACTACGATCGTGCCCTAACCTTAACCCCGTGGTTATTGTTGTATCCATGATGACGAAGGTGGCATCACTCGTGCCCACAAACGGCCATCCGTCGGTAGCCTTTGTTGCTACTAGGTTTTTCCGTGTGTTGTTCACGTATTTCACTCTCATATTTGAGATCAGATTCAGCTCCAACATGTACGGGTGTAGCTGATTGAGACAAAAGAAGTGAAATCCTGCTACTATAGTTTGTTTACGTAGCCTTCGGAGCCCGGGGGAAGCTTCCTGAAGCTGACCAATCAGAACAGAGTGGGCTCATTGGGAGGGGGGCCTTAAAGAGACAGGAGCTAAAACGGCCTGTTTCAGACAGAGACTGAACTGAGGGGCTGCATAAAGGGCCAGTATAAGATAAATAAGGACTTTTTAACTGGAAATCAATATATTCCAGTAGAGCCCCAGAATATAAATACAAACCTGGAAGTGTGCAGGATACGCCCCCTTTAAGAAAGTGATCTATAGCTGAATCAGCTGTGAATCTCCTGCCATGTTTCACAACAAGCTGCCGGCTCTCCTCTGTGTGTTTGTGTGATGGACAGGAGCAGTTAATCAGTCTGATCCGCCAGACTAATTACACACAAACACTATCAGCTGACAGACTGGTGTTGCCATGGCGGCGGGCAGCGGGTGGCGGTGACATCACTGATCAATATGCATGTATTGCATGTATCCGCCTGGACACAGTTCCAACTACAAGTGTGTTGGATGGTTTTGCTGTCGGAGAGAGAAACCACCTCACTGTCGGCTGAAGGACAAAACACACACACACACACACACACACACACACAGCACACAGATAAGATAAACGCACAACTCATATCTTTTTTCACATAAAGAGGGAAGCGATGTAACGCTGCTGTGTCACTGCTGTCATATCACACACACACACACACACACACACATCGAGGTAAACATTATCGTCCCAGTAAAGTCACTCTGCTATCGTTCTCAGTTTCACTTCCACTCCAATAAACTCTGTTTTCACACAGCTGTAAACACATATTGGATTCTGTGCAGTGAAAATATCCTGTGAATCCGACCCTACATAGCATCAATATGCTTGTGTCATATAAAAGCTCTCGTTAAAGCAAAGACGAAACAACATAAACTATGTGTTGTATGAACTGATTTCACAGGAGACACGACTGCATACAAAGTCAACAGATAGTTAGTATAGTAATACACATGCTATTAATACTTACAGATACCAATACTACAATTAATCACATCTACTAATATGATACAAACACTGCTACACAAACCATCCTCCTCCTCTCCTCTCACTTCCTCCGGCAGGACGGATTTTTCAATAAAAATTCAAACTTTTAAAGCTCTCCCTCTTATTCCCACATTCTCCTCCCTCCACCAGAACTCATCTCAGAGCGCAGCAGCCAGCAGAGTGAATATCTGCTCACAAAGTGGAGGCTTTATTGAAATCGTAGCTTCTTTCGGCAGACTGGCAGCGAGCTGCTGAATTGAGTATCATCTCCTGAGGATTCCTGAAACGCCTCCAGTCATGTTCTCCCAGGTGAGGAGAAACCAGGACGCGTTACATTTTTCAATGGGGGGGTGGGGGGTGGGGGGGGGGGGTTCGGTGTGACGTTCTCACTTCAAAGTATCATCATATACACATTCATCATGTCTCCAAGGAATGAAATATGCTGTTAAAACCTTCACACGGTGGCTCAGTGGTTTGCTCTGTCACCTCATAGGAAGACGGTCATGGTTTAAACCTGATCCGGTGAGTTTGCATGTTCTGTTAGTGTCTGTTTGGATTTCCTCCATCGACATGCAGGTCAGCTGAGGTGGAAACTTTAAATTGCCCCTGAGAGTTAAAGGTTGTCGGTCATGTTTCTTAGCTCTGTGACAGACTGACGGCTGGCTCAGGATGTACCCTGCCTCGCCTCTTTGCTCCAGCCCTGTGTGACCCTCCTGAGCGGTTGAGATATGATATGGACAGATGGATAAACAAGGCAATTTCTGAACCTGAATGAGGTCATAATCACATCATGACAAGTGTGAGGAGTATTTATTACACTTTCAGTCAAATTATTCACTGCTTGCAGGAAAGTACAATCTTGTGATCACAAGAACCAAATTGATCTCGTCGTGGCAGGTTTTGGTTGAGGTTCCATTTTGGTTCAATTAATCAGAGGACTGTTGCCAAATTTGACTAATCACTGCCTTCTTAATGAAGGAACCAATCAGCACCTCCCTGCCTTGCACATACAAATCATGTTTACATGTCCTTTATCTTGTAAAGTTTGTATATTTAATTCTCAACTCTGTTTAATTATCTGTGGGGAGCGCAAAGCAAGTGGTGTTCTATGTGCATATGATAATAAAGATTTGATTGATTGATTGATAGAACCCAGATCAAATATACCCTCAAGCCTCAATTTCAGCAAACCAACTTCCTTATAAACATCTGAAGGTCTTCCCCTGAATTCATCCGCTTAGAGCTCATTAACACCCTGTGTGTGCGATACTGGACTATTAAAAATTCAAACACTAGCCAGACACTGAAAAAAGGAAACAATCCTTGCATACCCTTGTAGTTATTTGACTCAGCTAATATAATTCACTGCTTGTCTGTTTAATCGGCAAACGTGACGAGCAGTGCAGGCAAAACAAGAAGGCTGTGTCACAGTTCTGCTCATTCATTCACTGAAGCCTGCCTGTTCCCTAAGGGTCCGTCCCAATACCCACACTTGTAGTATTTGCAAGTAGTCAAGCCGCTACTTGTGTTGTATTTCCATTTACTGTCACAGTGCCCAAGTACTTGTTAAGACCGCCAGAGTGTGGAGGTTTATTACAGGCCTTTTCCATACACGTGTGCTGTCTTGGCTTCACTCGGTTTGAGGATTTGCAGCTCCATTACAACAGGGCTACCCGCCTGAAAGTGTGTCTTTAACTGATGATGTGCTTGTCTTGAGTCGAAAAGCAGCGGGCTGAATACGTCCTGGCTGTGACTAGTGGTCAAAGTCACAGCTGTAAAACGGTGGATAAACACATTTAATTTCCTATATCCTCCTCACAATAAAAAACCTTCCGTTAGTTTGTCAGTGGAATATGAAGCAGCAACAGCAGGAAATGTGTTTTCATCAGCAGTAACTTAACTCGGCTCCAATACGGCTGAAAGCGTTCAGGAGACGGTAAAATAAAGCAGATATCTGAAAGTACAAACAGGAACACGGGAGAGAGACTGAACTTCAAACCACAGAGATTCACTTCGAAGCTACAAAAGTACTGAGAGCTAAACACACACACAGACTTTTAAAAACGTCTTTCTCTCTGGTCTCCAGCAGGTATGAGTTGAGTCTCGCAACACAGCTTGTTTGAAGGGGAGAAGCAGGTGAAGGGGGTCATCACGGGTCGGTTGCGGTTGGCGAGACGCTTGGAGGCAGGTCAGGGGCGCTTTGGCTCCATCTCAGGTGTGATCCGACTCAACTCTCAGTTTAAACTGGTAATGGAAATGCAAATCAACGCGGCATGGTTTGACTCTGCGCAGCCAGAAGTGCCAATGGAAAAACCCTATTAGAGTCCATAGCATATAAAAAGAAAAAAAAAACAAACAAACAAGACACACAAGACACACCTTATCAGTCCCATCAAGAAGAACAGATTAACTGTTAATATCACATGAAAACCATCTGTGGAGGTTCTGCCATAATTTAGTGTTTGGATAGGAATAATAACATTCACGCACAACTTATTAACTTCTTCTTGTCTGTAGATTATTGTCAGTCCTAAAATCAGCCAATTGGTGCACTACCGTCAACTGCTGGACTGGTGTTGGGCAATATACTGTGGCATACACTTGGCTGCGAAGCGGTATTAGGAGAAGTGTGTAAGCGTGTTGGTATATGTGAGACACTTCCTGGGACGCACCAATACTCTCCTGTCACTCTCCTTAGTCTACAGTATATACCAGCCACCTTCAGTCACTAGTTTCCAGATTTCCAGCTCGTCCCTTTGGATTTCTCTCCTTCTTCTTCTACTTGCCTGCCTGGTACTGACCTTTGTCTGGATGTAACTTTGAGTAAACCTTTACTGCCTAAATCACCTGTCTGTCTTTGAGTCGTGCTTTTGGGTTCCACCAGTCTCACTGAGCCATTACAGAATGTGTGAAGCAAATTTCACGGCTATCTAAGTCGTGGAGATATTTCACTCAAAACCCACAAATGAGAACCTCATCATGGCAAAAGAGGAAAAGTCAGGGGATCATCATCATCCTCTGGGAAACATGAATATCTGAAAAGCATTTCATTGTAATCCATCCAGTAGTTACTGAGATACATCAGTCTAGAAAAAAGTGGTGGACAACTGACAAAATCTTCCTTAGAGCCAATTAAATGACTCACATGTACATTTATTATTTCCAACCAGTACAGCAGCAGTGTCATGTAAAACTTCTCTTTTTAACACAGATACCATTTCTATTCATGGGTTAAGTCCAACGGATTCTACTTTGCCATTTTGAATTTTTAGCTGCTGATAATGACAACAACACTTTCTGCAGATATTTCACAGTAAAATCCCTTTTGAGAAGGTGAAGGGATTATTCCCCCTGAACTGCTGGAAAGCATTTAATGTGAAGCAGATTAACAACAAGCAGCAGCAGCAGCAGCAAATGATCACAGCAAACTGGAGCAGATCAAAAAAACAAGGCTTCTTACCAAAATATGATCAAAGATACAGTCATTTTCAAACACAGAGATTTAGAAATAAAGTTATATCTCGTCTCTAATTATAGCTTTTGTCAAATAAAGGCCTGCGTCTCTTCAGCTGAGGGAATAAAAACCCGATCTATGAGCTGGTGCAAACATCATATTCGGTTTACAGCAACTGGAATGAGCTCAGATACCAGCCACCTGATTCGATATTAAGCAGTCTGGTCAGGTAGACGCGTCTGAAGCATCCGTTTTTATTCTCATCAGGAAGCCACAAAATCAGCCAATCAGTCAGTCAATCAACCCGAGAAAAGCAAAGGAAAAAAGCCACAGTGACATTTTCTACTCAGAGCTGCACATTATTCAAACTTTGAGCAATCACAGCTAAAACAAAGGGCAGATAAATGCACCAACACAACATTTTCCTCTTTCTCCTCCTCCACCTCTTCTCCCCTTGTTATCTCTCCACTCGTCCGTGACATCTCTCTCTGCGTTCTGTCGCCCTTGGATGATGGATGGGGTGATGGACGCTCGGTTGCCACGGTAATTTGATGGATGGTTTAGCAACTGATACGAGCGCCGAGATATCGCACCAACACACACACACAGTAACACACTCTCCTCCCAGCGTACGCGGGTCCTTGACTTTCAGATCAACAGGCCTCAGACAGTCACTACTGCCTCCATAACAAACACTGCTGACCCATGACTGCGGCGCCACGCGTCTGTCCAATCATATCATCACTTTTGCTGACGACACCGCTGTGATGAAGTGAGACAGCCCGAGAGCTGGAGCAAGGATAACAGTCTCTCTGTCAATGTCAACAAGACAAAAGAGATGATTGTTGACTTTAGAAGGAGCCGAGAGTGAACAGAAAGACAGCAGAGGCAGTACGCCACTCATGGTGAACCACAAAAACTCCTGACCCACTTCCACACTCTATGAGTACATGTAGTATCCAGTTACTGAAGCTTCTCCTGGTTGTGATATTCAGTATGTCTGAAGCTTCCTAAAACAAGAATGTGCACTATATGATACTTCACATGATATTTTTCCAACCTTACAGACACTTATAGGGGGCGTATCCTGCACATCTCCAGCTCTATATTTATATTCTGGGGCTCTACTGGAATATCTTTACATGATTTCCAGTTAAAAACACCTTATTTATCTTATACTGGCCCTTTATGCAGCCCCTCAGTTCAGCCTCTGTCTGAAACAGGCTGTTTTAGCTCCTGTCTCTTTAAGGCCCCCCTCCTGATGAGCCCACTCTGTTCTGATTGGTCAGCTTCAGGAAGTTTCCTCTGGCTCTGGAGGCTATGTAAACTATAGTAGCAGGACTTCCCAGCAACATATGAAAACAATTCTTAATACTAATAATTAATTAAATCCGTGTAACCTGGACCTGGATAAGCAGCAAAAAATAAATGGATGGATTAACCAGTTAAAAGCGTCAGGGCAGCTATGGGCCGTGTTCATGCTTTGTCAGATGGACGGAAAAGAGTGGAAAGGTTCCCATGTTAAACACAACTCAGGAAGGTTGTATGATAACTGAGTTGGACCTATGAGGGTTTAAAATAAAACAAAATTACCTTATATTCATTAAAGTAGTGTTTAATTACATTGAATGTCAGACTTTGGCTGACGTGAGGCGTCTATGTTTGCTTGTTTTTTTACACACTTCTGTATTATTACCTGGCAAATCAGATATATTCATTATTATTATGACTGGAGGAGGACGTGAACGCTGTTTACAAGTCGGAAACTCAGAAACTACGGTAACTCTAACATGACATGAATGTGGCAGTAGCGACAGTGTTTGCTGCAGGTCTGATGGTGCTGAATGAAACTCCACAAAAAACAGCTTCCTACAGCACAACCCACTGTCGCACCTGTCTCACTTTTAGTATATAGATGTAGAACGTCTCCTGACAGATACAAAAACATTTTAGAACTAACAAGTGGCAAGAGAAAATATTGTGTTTTTGAGGGAACTGAATTCATTGCTTTTTAAGACTTTTCAAACTCCTGCTCATAGCCTGGAACATTATCCAGGTTTATAATCGTTTAATGTGGCTAAATAACACCTCATTTATCAAACTGTGCATAGAAAGCATCCTACAGTACGCACAAATAAATAGGTATTTATTACATTTACTTCTGCACAGCTGTGTGCTATTAACAACAATGAATCCCACACTCTGTATCCGTCTGTGCTCATGCATGACCTGACTCATTTACAAAAAGAAACGCCCCAAATCAGCCACACATGGTGAACAACTTTCTTTTAAAAGGACCCAGTGAGACACTTGTTGCTGACAACATGGAGCAAAGAACTTTAAAGCATTTGTCCCAGAATCCCAACAACTAAAGTCTTTGTCCTGACAATCGCACTGATTTCTGATCGATAAATATTTCAAAATGGTGTCAAAAGAACAGGTTCAGCTGCAGCCTCTTTAAGCTCAGAGGAAATGGCAGCAATCAAACACACAAAACAAATAATATGTCAGTTTTCATGCCAAGTTCACAGCGAAATACTTGAATTTCCTGGTTTGATTGTTGTGTTAAACGAGAAACAAATTGGCAACAAAAGATGTCAAACAATGTGTCGTGCATGTTAAATCATTTATAATATAAGGAAGTTGAATGAGTATTGTCCTGCTTTTTCCTCTATTATTTAATGTCATTTATAAGTTTCTTTCATCAGAATTTCTCAAAAGCTGGAACGTGTTTCTGGGTCATCTGTTCATATTGTACGTTAAATACTGTGTCCATACTGTACTGTGCAGGCAAATCACCTTTTAACAATGATAAAAACACAGTTATTTTACAAAAGCAGCACCCACGAGACTTTGATATACATCCACTGTCCACGTCTCTTGTGAGCTGTTCTTATATATAATATACAACTATATTAAATATACTGTATGTTATTAAACTTTAGTTAAAATAATGAGTGTCACATAAAAAAATCAAATGCTAAAGTGACCTTTTAAAATATTAACCTGACCCACAGTATATTATCACTATGGGACATTAATGTGACCTTTATTGTCATTATGGTATGTTAATGTGACATTCAATATAATTACAGAAATGTAAAGATTGACTCCCTGATTTTGTGACACTACAACAAAATCTAAAACTGTTCAAAACATGATGCTGGAGGAAAAGTGTCACTGTTAACAAAATCAGGGACTGTATTAAAAATGTGACCTTATTATCATTTCAGAACATTAATGTGACTCTTAATTTTTTATTCAAAAACATGTGAATGTAGCTTTTTTTTATCATTAAGGGACTTTTTTTCTTAGTGATAAAAAAATTATATAAAATAGATTTTTACTGTTACTGAACGAAAATCAATTAAATCCATTAAAGGCTGTTAAAAGGATCATTACTACTATGCATTTAAAATGATAAGGTTGGAGTTATTGTCAACAAATCACATGAAAACCAATAATGTCTGTCTCTCAGTACTTTCTCACTTCCCTACTCTGCCTGTGGCTCTCAGCTATAAGCCCATTAGCTGCTACTGAAGACATGAATCTTTAAAAACATCTCAAAAATATATAGTTTCATTTATTTAAAGGCTCCGTCATGTCCTAAAACAACAGCTGGCCACTTTAGTTTTTAACAAACAAACAGGAGGAAGTAGTGCATTTGTTGGGGACTATTTTCAGTGGCGGATGAACCCATATTTGGTGCTGTAGTGAGTATTTCTGGCAGGAGGACGGTGTGTGTGGGATTGAGTCAAAATAAACTACAGTGTGTGTTCATGGTGATCACCCAGTGCAGCGGTGTGACTCACTGACGTGTTTAAATTGTTTTTAGACGACAACAGAGGTCTACAGCAGAGGAATAAGATATATCACACAATACTTGTTAGTAGATCAATTGATTGTTGGATTTGGCCTTTTCATGGGATTTGTTGATTGATTTTTGCACATTAATCAACACTGACATTTTAGCAACATCAATGTAAATGTGTATGTGGGTTAGCTCAACAGCTAATTTACACCTGCAGGCCTGACTCAACTTTAAATTGACAAATGGATATAACACTTCACACACAGCAGGATTACAATCAAAATACGAGAAAAACAATCAATAATCAATAAAAATGCTGCATGCAGCACACTTCCTTATTTCCATATGTAGAGTATTCCACAGGTTTGCTGCTATATAATGTTAATCTGACATTATGATCATGCAACGCTTCATTTTTAGCCACACTGCAGATTTTTGACCTCTCGTACCCTTTTTTCAGCCAGAAAATCCAAACCATCCTCTCAGTAATCTCTCAGTGTGACAACTGTGAGTGTTTGCGTCTGCAAACTGAAACCTGTGCACATTCAGATTCACAGCAGCGATTAGCTGCTAGATAAACACAAACACTCTTTGCTTTAGGACGCTGACAGTCAGTGAGATGACAGAAGATGAAGGAATAACGAGCTAAACGGCTGAAAGATGGAGGTTTTATTGAACCAGGAGCTGCTCGCTGGGTCATCACACATTGTTTGTTTGTTTTGTTTTGTATTCTGTCAGACTTTAATCCTCCCTGAAGGGAAAGCAGCTCATTACAGGAACAGAGATTCGAACACAGACACATTGTACTGACAATACAACAGAAAGACAAAACAGCTGCTTGAAGGAGGTGAAGAAAGAGAGAGACTCTTTGAAGAAGGAAGAGAAGAAGAATTTGGTGAGTTGACAATGGAGGCTGGAAGTGTCCCAACTAACTGAAGATCTGTTTGTGCAGCTCAGATCATCTGAAAGATGGAAATCAGACCTTGTTTTGTTTATAAGCATTTTATTCCACAGTGAATATGAATTTTTGTTTATCTTTTTAAAAAAATCTATCCCCTTGATTGGGTAGAACAAGCATATAACTCAGCTCTAGAGAAATCTCGCTTCAACCTGCTAAGCAATATATAGTGATTTCAATATTTATTGCTTTTATGGAGCTGTACTTTGGGCTGTACTTTAGGTATCCCGGCATTTCTTGTGGTTAATTTAAATAAAACGGCTAACAAAGACATGAGAGCTGTGCTTCGTTCACGGTGCTCTCTGAAAATAGTGATAATCACAGTAATGGCGGCCATGGAAATGATCGTCGATATTACCATCACAGTGTTTCACCATGGTTTATAATAAAAATCTCTAGTTAGTAGTATATATAACGTCTTGGAGACATTGAGTCAAACACATCAGCAACAATATATTGAATTTTGCTCAGGCAGCAATCATGACAGCTTAGGCAGAAAATTCTAGCTGCCCTTTACATTATAACACAGTTATCACTGAGTGTAAAAACACTGCACACTGATCTGTGCAGAATGAGCTGCATCATTTATTCAGAGACTAAAGCCCAGCATGCCGACTGATGCTTTTCTTTTCTTTCTGCTGTTCTGAGTAGGATGAGAGGATGAAAGTTTCTGTCAGATGAAGCTTTTCCAGCAGTTATGAGGAGGATGGAGGGGTTTTTTTTTCTCTCCTCTCCGTCACATGTAGTCGTTTCTTTCAGAGGTTTGGAGGAGGATGGAGGGATGGCAGGATTAATGTTTCTGTCAGAGGAAGCTGCTCTGCAAATAGACAGCAGCGTCTCCACTGCCTTCAGGCTCAAACAAGGATTCTAATATGAGGGCGATGCTGTAACAGAGACACGGGGAGCATATCCAACTGTTTGTAAATATGAAAATATGCATATGCTGCTTCCTGCATCTCTTTCATGCACTGCACCCTTTTTGTCTGTGGACATAATCACATCCTGTTTTTAAAACCAAGAAAATCTCACTCAGTGTTTTACGCTGCCACTAAAAACGTATAGTAACATACTACACTTAAGTAACTGGAATTGACAGACCATCTATTTCTATTGTTCATCTATGTTTGGAGCAGATTTTCTTCTCCCTGCTCCTTCTGGCGTGTGTACAAGGAAACTGAACTGTATTTTGTTTATGAGATTACGTCTTTTTCTGGAACTGTGTATTGACATAAGCGGAACAAATAAATGAAATAAAGTGAATGAAAGAATTTGTCCCAAAAAAAGTGAGTATATGCTCAGAAAAAGTTAAATAAATGTATTTTTGGATTTATACTCCATGTTTCATTTGAGTTCATGTGTATTTATGCAACAATCTGATCCATTCAAATAAAGCTGTGGCAAAAGTTCAAGAAGGAAGATTTTTCTTTCTTTCTTTCAATTCTGACATCACCATACCTGACCAATGATCTTCTGCCCTCATTCCTCAAGCCAATTACTCTCTAGATGCCATTTTTAAATATGGCTGAGATTCTGTCTTTCAGACCTACTACTGTGAAACCCACCTCCTCCTCATCACCTCCACAGCCTCCTCAATATCCAGGGATTTGTCTTGTCTGGAGGTTTCTATCAACCACCTGCTGGCTCTCCACCACCAGCGTCTGGACTCTGTGGGGGGATCCTGTCCTGTCTCTTATCTTCATAAGGACCTACACTTGATGAAGATGCTTCACATCGATGGAGTCCAACCGACAAAACTCTTTCTGTTGCTGACATTAATTAATATTGTTATACACTTCCTACTGATCTCTCCTGGTTGAAATAAAGTGAGTGGGGACCAAGATGTCATCCTTTTTGAGTCAACCGGGTGCAGTAATGGCTGGCAGCAGGAGGACCATCCCTGCTATTCAGGATGGAGAAGGTGGGAGAAGCATTTTCTGAGTTTTACCGTTACGTAAATTAGTCTCTAGTATTGTAATAATTACAGATGGGAGGAAAAAATATGCAATTCTTCTCTTCTACAGTTCTGAATGTCGTCACAAATTCCAAAAATCAATTTTTGCACATCGTTAACAATATGTTGAAGGAACATGAAGGCAGAACTCACCTGTGAAGGCAGTGCACGTGCATTTTGATTTTATTAACTTTAATCATTAGCTTTGCACAATTAAAGTGAGGTATTTTATTAAAAACGTCATATGCATCACCCAGAGACTAACGCTGGTGGACTGGAGCACTAACAAACAGACCAACCAACCAACAAACTGCAACACTTTCAAAACTTTCAGCCAACTCTGGTTGGATGAAGAAAATATTGAGCCAGTGATGTTGGACAGTAAATGACACTTTCATTTCTTAATTATTCGAATAAAGGCAGGAGACTATAAGACGCTTCCAAATTAATGCAGTTAAATAAAAGAAGCTGTGCTACTTTTCTGACAGAAGGTTTAATTAAGACCAGTTATCTTAACTGCTATTTATGTTTCATTGTGCAATTTGGACGACTAAGTACACAAGTGAATCATTTGACACAATAAACTGAAGTAAGAGACTGAAACCTTTTTCTATTTATTGAAGCAAGAATCAGTTTTGAATCAGATCCTAACACCAAGAATCAGAATCGAGTGAAGATTTCCACCTCTAGTAACAATACTGCAATGCAGTCTATTTAACTTCTGTAGGACTTGACTTCAAAATCTTCTATAAGGACATTTGGATGTAGCTTAATGTCTCTAAGAAATATCTCACAGAGCTGTAAGTGTATAAATTACAGTTATTCACTAATCTCTCATATCTCTAAAACATTAGCTTTAAGTAGTTTCAGCTGGTGGGAAATGAGAGCACGTTGTGATTTCCCAGAAAATCCATCCGTTCATTACCTTTACCAGCATATCTTGTGCAGAATCAGAGACCATCACAGCTCACACTGGGTGAAAGGTGGGTACACACTGGACAGGACACCAGTCTATCACAGAGCTAACATGTGTAGATCAGTCAGTTTAGAGGCAGCTGTTCTCCTCACTTGCATTGAGGTTGAATTCCGGGAATTGAGAGTTTTTCCTGGGAATTCTCACCAAGATCTGGTCCCAATATCTGGAAATCAGTTGAAACTAAATGTCCAAGAAGAGTGTTCATCTGCCTCAAAACACTGAAACAATATACACTTTTTGTACCAAAGTTATAATTTATATAGTCATATAGCTATAATTTATATTTATTGTAATAACACAGTCTGATCTGTCAGTGTGTAATGTGTTGGTCGTGGCTCGTAGTGATGAACCTACAGAGAATTATCAGTGACTCTGCAGCTCCCCTCGGCTTTACAGAGCTTTATAGTGAGTTTCAGCTCATTGTTTATCTGTCCGACTGCAACTTTACTGTTTTGGTTCACTCTCAGCGCTCTCATAGCATCGTTTTCAGAGAAAAGGCTGTAAAAAGCCACTGTACACTACCTGCTCAGCACCAAACAGCAAACAGACACAGTTAGCTGTAGACTAGCTGGTGAACATAGTGGAGCATTTAGCAGCTAAAGAGCCAGATATTTCCCTCAGGAGTTGGTAGAGAGCAGAAACAGCTAAAAGAGAGTGAATATTGGACTTACATTCACCAGGTGGACAGAAACACGACTCCTAATGAATGATAATGTTAAAACTATTTGTTTCTACTGAAAAAAAGTGGACAAAAAAATCAATTAATGCAGGATTAAAGCCCATTTTCATCTGCAGTCCCTTCGGCAGGTGACAATTAAAACAATATCTAACAAATATGAAAGAATACTATTACAACATTGGAATTAACATAATTTCATCACTAATCATCCTCAGTGCTCTTTTAAAATTCAAACTTCATTTATGACGAGAAATCCCAGGAATCCTAATAAAAGCCTCTTCACCTGTAGAGCCTGGACCACCCAAAACAAGAATGAGGGTTACAATTAGTAACCTTTGTTTTCTTTTATCTACCTGTGCTGAATTTAAAATAATGGAAGGGTTAGTTTTTGTTTTCGGTGAGCAGAAATAAGGATTCATTTATTCGTTACAATGACTAAAACTCACAAGCTTGACTGATTCTCTAATATTACTCTACACACACACACACACACACACACACACACACACACACACACACGCACACACACTGTAAGAGGCTGGTGATGGTTATAAATGACCCAGATATAATTTGTCATTAAAACAGCATTTCACAAAAATTATCTTTCAGTAACAAGGAGAAACAGGCGGAGTGAGTAAGTGTGTGTGTGTGTGTGTGTGTGTGTGTGTGTGTGTGTGTATGTGTGTGTGTGTTGGAGTGCTGTCCTTGAGTTTCTGGCAGACGAGATGGATGAGTTGTAATTACTCTGATAGAGAGATGATGGGAGGAGGAGGGGAGGAAGAAGAGGAGGAGGAGGAGGAGGAGGAGAAACAAGGTCGTGCATGTATTTGTCCTTGTGTAAGAACACGGACGCGTGCGTTTGCATATTTCTGTTTTAAATGTTGCAGTTGTTAAAGGATGATGGGATATCGGGCGAGTCTGGCTGTGGATTGTTTCGATGTTTGGTGCGATAAACACTGAAGCGTAGAAATAAAATGGACAGAACAGCTTCACCGGTCTGTTTCTGGCCTGAAAAAACAAAAAAACGTCCCAAAATTTGGCCGCTATAAATGGACTAAACCTGGCTCACATCTGGACCTCTGGAGCTACAACACATCAGAGTCGTGTGTTCATACAACTCAGCTGGGAAGAGCAAGTAATCAAACCGTGTCGACCTCTGCAAGGAAGCAAGTTAATTATCTCGTATCTCAAGATACCAAAGTGTTATCTTGAGTTCACATCTTAATAACTGTGTTATCTTAAGATAACAAATGCGACTATCTGACTAAATTACATCATTTAAAGACATTAAAGTGTTATCTAGAGATTCTGACTGAATCAGCTGTTATCTAGAGATGGGAAACGGTGCTCGTATGTAGAATTTTAAGTCAGTAGTCTGTCATACGATATTATCTGGAGATTTCAAGCATCGTTTTCTTGTGACTAAACTTGAATGTGTCATTTTATCAACACTTTCAGCTCTTTATTAGTGTCCCACTATCTCAAGATAACAGATGTGATCTTGCTAAGCTCCTTAAAGGGTAACTACACACTCAAATTCTGCCAGCTCCCTCCATCCCAACATATCGAAGAAAAAAGCAGCTGAGCACACAGGACAATGACTGCAGGTTATACATTCTCAGGTTTTGTTGACATCGTCAGAAAGGTGATGATTCTGTACTGTATATACAGTGATGCTATACAAATTATGCTAACATGAGCCTGTATGATTACGTGTACAGCTTTAAAAATATTTAGAGTGTAGTTATCCTATAAAGTCTTTTAATATTGTACTTCCATAAAGTTACAGGACTCTGACTTTAGGTAAGATCCAAAAACACTTCCCATGATGCAACTCGATTGCGACTTTTTCATGAAACATAAAGCCTTAAATTGCACAGACTGTCTCATCATCATCATATAATATCATCAGGTCTATCAGGCGATTATTCCAAACAGCCAACTCAAAGCCAAATTAGAGAAGATAATCAAACTACCACCAAGCAAGTAAAATCAATACCAAAGCAAAACCTTTCACCAGCCTTAGAGCTGTGGAGCGCTCACGGATTCGGCGCCAAAGCGTCTGGTACTTTCAAACTGAGGCACCCAGTTTGTAACGCTGTTTTTTGGGTTAAATTGATCAGACTCCACAAAGATCCTCCAGAGCCACAGATGACATCATACAGCTGCTTTTTGCAGGCTGAGTAGCACCAGACATGACTAGTAAACTGACTCTTTTAAGTCTGTTACTTCAGGGCCTGACTTCTTCTTTCTGATTATGAGACATAAAGCTATCATTCCCCAATTTATTATGTCAAATATAATCTAAAGATAACGGCTCATATTTAGTTTTAACCTTATTATCAAGGGATAAGGATTTAATGATACCAGACACAGCTACTGGAAGAGGTGATCAGTGTGTAAATGTATCATTATGTCGAGATAAAATGCTTCTGTATTTCATCCTCTATTCACACAGGTTTCATCACATCGTTCTTCCGCTCTGCCTCGAGAAAAAAAAGGAGTCCCAGAAGACGAGAAAGCAGAAATGACAGAGAAGAAAAGGAGGCAGTATTTGGTACATAATTGCATCATTACAAAAAGATCACAGGGTGACTGTTTTAAGAAATAAAGCAGCACAAAAACATAATTTCTAGAAATTCAAGAAAAGGAGATAATTAAGTTATGATCATGAGACAACAGTTAAAAAAATACCCCTGTAAGGCAAAACACTCTTTATTTAAACCTCCACGACTTTTATGCTATATCAATTTATGTGTTTTATTGTATATATTTATTTATGACAACGATGTCTAGTTAATTATTTCTTCATTTTCCTTTTTCGTGTCCTGTTTTTTGTCTTATCATCTGTAGCTGACATGGAGAGAGAAGAATTCTGCACGTGTCCAATTTGTGTTGGAAAGGCCAGAAGTCATCAATGCTCACGTCATACAGGATGGAATGGGAAAATAGGAAAGACTGTCATGTTTACGGCTCGGAGTGTTTACGTCACGACGGCAGAATGGGAAGAATGAGAGAGGCTGTCACAGCTGACGGCGCCATGACGGCACTCCCCCTTTTTATATCGTCAAATAACTAATTAAAAAATAAACTTAACAGAAAAATGAGCACTTGGACAAACAGAGTGGAGGAGCTCTGGAGGAGAGAGCCGGGAGCAGAGCCGGAGCTTCGGGACAAATAACACCCGAGAGTCACACCGGATTCTGCTCTGATCCAGAGCCGTGTACTGGCAGGAGGAGAGCTCAGAGTTTATTTTTTAAACTTTGAGCAGCAGTAACAGTGAGTGCTCAGTCCGTCTCTGTGGCAGGTTCGGGGGTTTATATCGGTTTATATGTAACAACGTCATCATGCAGGAACCTACATCAGGTCACGTGGGAAAACATTTTTACAAGGGCTTTGAAAAATGGCATTTAACGCTAAAACATACGTACTTCAACCAAAATTTGAATTTTCAAATTTGAATACATATGGAACATTACTGGGAAGCTACTGAATGATATAAAAACCTCAAAAAAATCTAAAAATAATGGACTTGCCCTTTAACAAACTTAAATGACAAAGTAGCCAAATTTAACCATATTTTTTAATTACCTTTAACTGTCCACAACGGTAGTTTTGTAGCCATTTTGGCAGCTGTTTTGTTGACATTTTTGCCAACTGAGAGATATCGTAGCCGTCAGAAATTCCCGATATCTCTGACTCAAAATTACAGGTTGGAGGTTGACATGAACATTTTTTTCCTACTTGGCTGCTCGTTATCACAGTTTGAACCACATGACGTGAACACGGCATTAGCCCTGAGCCGCCGAGCAACATTTCTTTATCAAATGAATCCCCATAAAAACAGAATCACAGCATTCTTCATAGTATTTTTTGTGTTCAGTGTGTGTTCAGACTGACCGTCACGCCGCTGTCGGTCTGCGTCTCTCTGTAGGTGAAGTTGCAGACGGCCCAGGCCAGGTAGTACGTGGACATGCGGGGAGTGCGGGAGAAGCGATTGGTCACCCAGCCGTCCTCGTCTGACAGCGAGCTGCTCTCGACGGGCATGTTGGAGAGGGAGGTGTACTGCGGGTCGTGGCGGAGGGTGAGGGAGAACGTGGCCTTGTAGACGGGCTCGTCGAAGCAGGGGAAGGCCTTCCGGGCGTGGATCGGACTGAACTGAGTCACCGCCAGGTAGCTGCGTGAGGGGATGAAAGTGTAAATCAGAAGCACGGCAAACACAATCCATCCTGACATTCAGTCTCACATACAGCAAACAAATTCCACTGTGCCAAAAATCATCCAAAATTAGGCCAATCTGGCCCTGTTGTGACCTGGAGCAAAACTAGGCTAGAACAGAGGTCAAGTTCAGCTGCCGATCATAAATCACAGCCGATGTTCTCGTGGCTTTTCTAACATTTAACCTGAAAGAGCAAAGTACGTGTCAGCAGTAAACCCAAAAAGTATTATTTTTAAACTAACTGGAACTGTGTTATACAAACAAACACCAAACTTCATGAATGAAAACAGAAGAAAAATGTGATGTGAGCTGGCACAGAATGTGGATCAGCAGCTATTTGGTTTTCCCATAAAGATGGTTGTGACCTTAAAAAAGGATTATGTGGTTATATTTTCATTAGTGGAGGGTAATATGGGTATAATATTCTATTCTATCACAAAATGTCTAATTTTATTATGTAATAACGTTTTATATTATGATAGAGTACTTTTTTTTTAGAAATTCAATTCACCTTAATGACCATACAGCTATGCTGGTGGAATTTTTTATTGGTGCAGTGTGTGAAAGCAGACTTCCTTCAACATCAGTGCACAGACACAAACTCAGGGACGAAATTCACAATTAAATATCCAACAACGTATCACAAATACACGTATTCATGTCACTGAAAGGCAACAGTTGGCTCAGGACGTTACATGTAGCGTGGGCAGCACGTTAGCAGAGCAGCAGCTGCTTCGGTGCTTCATTTGTGTGTCTACACAGGATGCGTTCAGGTACAGTGTCGAGTGTAAGTCAGTGTAGACTGAGCTGATAGAAAATTGATTGATTGAATAGAAGCTTATCTGTCCTGTCAGACGTGTGTCAGACAGATAACTGAAAGGTTTTTGTGTGTTGGACACACAGTAAGTACTTCAGGGTCTCTGTTGCAACTGAGAAGAAACTTTTTTCCTAACTTTTTGTCTTGCTGGACAGTGATTTACAGCATAGTGCCACCCAGAGGATAACAGTTTGAGTGTGATATAAAGTAATTTTCCATTCTCATTTTACAGCATTCAATTGAGAAACCATTAAAAGATCATAAAAACAGAATATATGTTATTGGCATAAATCAGTGAAGCTTATGTAACTTTTACTGAACAGCACTTTCTGCGGCCACAAGTGGCAACTACAGGATGATGGTAAATGCTCAAACGCAGCTGTAACAGTAACACAAATAGAGAATCGGAATTTGAAAAAGCCTTAATGATTATTCAAGGTCCAGTTTTATTGTCTTTATACAAAATATGATTGCACAAAGAATTACAGCTGTAGCCCCCTCAACACTACACACACAGAAAATATTATAAAACAATAAAATTGGCAATAAAATAGAACAAGATATACAAAAGTAGCACTAAAAGAAGAAATAAAAAGATAAAACTATATTATATTCACAAGGAATATAGTTACATATGTACAGTACATGCAAATAGTATATATTGTAAATATATATTCATATCCATACAAGTGTTTACAATATGTACAAAATCAATGTAATATGCAAGTTATAGTGCAAATAACTGAATAGATGCATTATATAGAAGAATCTGCTATCTATATGTATTATAAGGTGATGGAAATTTTCTTGTGTTCTTTGTGTGGTTCATAAGAAAGTAAACACACACACTGTACATTGAGCTCGCTCAATGATGTCATTTACACAACAGTATCCATCTAATGTTTGCTAACATTAGCCAGAGTGTCCTGAATTTCATTTGTAAGAAGAACACTGTGTTATTTTTTCTTTTAAAAGTGATTTGTCTGTAAATTAGAGGTCTTTGTGGGTCCATTCAGATCCAACCCAGTCGGCCTAGTTTAGGGATAATAACGTTTGTTGCTGCTCTTTTTGACTGCATCATGCTGCAGTTCTGAGAGGATATTTTGTCCTTATTGTCCTTGTGTCACTCAGATTTGATCTGACTGTTGTTGGACCCATTCTATGTTTTTTAAATGATGTGGCTGGCAATTTTCTATATTTTTCTTCTTGTCAACAAATCTCATGTTTGAATCCAAACCAACAATGAACAGATCTCCTTACAAGTATTGTGTGTGTATCCAATATATCTTATTCGTCTGTGCCGTAGACCTCCGTTGTCCAAAAACGATTAAAAACAAGTCAGTGAGTCACACCGCTGCACTGGGTGACATGTTCCATCATCATGGAGAGTTTGGACACGTTAGTTTGTTTAGAAACGGCTCCAAAGACTAATAACAGCATCATGTTTTCAGTCTCTGGAGAGTAGTTCTGTGTAAGGCAGACGCCACTGAGCATGTGCAAGAAAGCAGTTCTTTTTACAGCTTCACTAGCTTGTTGTGCTACATATCACAACCTCTTGACTTTGTAGTGAAATTGTTTAAATTGTACAATGTAGCACAAATATCTTACACAGAACTACTCTCCAGAGACTGAAAACATGATCACTGTTATTAGTCTTTGGAGCCGTTTCTAAACAAACTAACATGACCAAACTCTTCATAATGACTGAACATGTGACCCAGTGCAGCGGTGTGACTCACTGACGTGTTTTTAATAGTTTTTGGACAACAACAGAGGTCTGCGGGACAGAGGAATAAGATATATCAGGCTTTGGATACACACACAATACTTGTTAGTAGATCAATTCATTGTTGGTTTGGATCCAAACATGAGATTTGTTGACAAGAAGAAAAATATAGAACACGGCCAGACATATCCTTTAAATTAATGAATGGATGTTGGGCTCAAGTACATTTTTCACTGATCCATTTAGTCCTGCTCACTGATTCGTCACACTGCCCACAGGGGTTTAATACATACAGAGATGTTAGAGGAAGTTCTGCCTGAAAAAAACAGTTTAGCTGAGTCTCTCCTGACTGACAGATCTCACATTATATATCATCATATCACCTAAGCACTATTTGCTGTACATTTGGCCGGCAATCCATATGATGTAATTTAAATGAGTGTAGATAAGCAGAATTGCTGTTGCATCAAATGTCCCATGAAGTGACCCATAATTCAATTCATTTTCACATTTGGCCTGAAATCATCTGGCTTGGGTTTCAAACTTGAAGCTTCAACACATCCAATTCCAGTCCTGGAATAAATCCATACAGAGTATGTGATGCTATCGTATAAAGTGGGATTTTGTTTCAGTCTTTGAACCCTCCACACCTATCAAAGGAGAAATTTAAGGTGGAATCAGAGTTCAGGGGGTTAAAGGATAATCCTCTTAAGTCAGAGCCGACAGGTCGGCTGTCTGCAGACAGACGTTCTTACAGGGAGACGTTTTACTTCTTCAGTTTTTCTTGCTTCTACAGAGAGAGATAATCCACAATAAACGCGGAGAAACTTTCTGTTTCCTCCTGATTTCTTTAAGCTGACTTGAATGTTTTCATATCGGAGCTTTGTTGCGTTCATCTGTCAGTCACCTGACAGACACAAGAAGAAGTTAAACTCAGGGAAATAATCCCTCTGAAAACTTTGTTATCACACTCATTGCATTTTACAAGTGTTTGTGGAAGGAGAGATGAAAAGAAAATAGAGAGAGGAGGAGAGAGGTGGAGGAAGAGGAGGAGGAAGAGATGAAAAACTGGGAGGAAAAAAGAAGAAAAAAGACAAAAAGAAGAAAGGACACAAAAATGAAGGCAAAGAAGGATGGAAGGAGAAGGAAGAGGAGAAGAATATCAGAAGCCACCAAGAAGCACTAAACTTTCAAAAATGGAGGTATACTGGTGGAGAAAGATAAAAAGGAGAAAAGGCAGTGGAAGAGAAGGAGAAGAAAAGAGGAAGAGAGCAACAATAGAGGCAGAAATGAAGAAAGAGGGAGAGAAAAAATGTGAAAAATGATGGAGAGAAAAGATTGGAGGAAGACTAGAAGAAGAAGAGGAGAAAGATACTGGAAGGAGAGGGGAGGAGGAAAGGAAATGTTTAGAATGAGAGGAGAAGATGGCAAAAGAAATAAAAAGAAGCGACACATTAAGGAGGAAAAAGGAGGAGAAAAAAAAGAAGTGCGGAGATACAGGAGCAAGAGGAGAAGAAGGAGAATGCAAAGGATAAAGGGATGAGAGATTATCAAGTCAGAAAGAAGAGAAGGTACAGGAGATAAAGTAGAAGGAAAAGAACGAAAAAGAGGACATAAGGAGGAAGAGAAGGAGCAGAAGGTGGAGGAAAGGAGATGGAAGAGAAAGAAGTGTAGAATGAGAAAGAAGAGAAACTGGAAAAAGTGTTTAGAAATCACAATAGAAAGAAAAAAAGACAGGAAGAGACAAAAGGAGGAGAAGCTGATGAGAGATAAGAGGGGTGGGAGGAGAACAGAGGGAGGGAAGAAAGATGAGGAGGAGATAGAAGAGGAGGGAAAGACTGGAGAAAAAGAGGATAAATGGATATATTTCCAATGAGAGGGGAAAAAAAGAAGAAGAAAGGGAGATAAAAGAGTGATGGAGAAAAGAGGTATGATGATGACAAGGGAGTGGGAGAAAGATGAAGAGGAGGAACAGGAGGGAAAGTGGTAAAAGAAGGAGAGAAATAGGATGAAAGGAAGGAAGATCAGAATGAGAGGTGATGAGGAGGAAGGGGAGGAGAAATATAAGAAGAGAGGGGAAGAGGAAGGAGAAAAAGATGAAGAGAGGAAATGAGTCAGAGGAGGAAGAGGAAGATGAAAACAGATGGAAGAGACAAGAAGAGGAGGTTGACAAAAGAGGCTACAAGAGAGAAGAAAAGGAGGTGTGGCAATGAAAAACAGGAGGAGCCAGAGGACAGGTAGAGGAAGAAGAAGAGGAGAGGAGGGAAAAGAAGACATAGGAGGGAAAAGGGAGGAGAAAGATGAAGAGGAAACCAGGAGTTGAGGAACAGGAGTACAGAAGAGGAAGGCAGGGAGAGGATTGGACGAAAACAAAGAGGAAGGAAGAAGAGGATGAGAGGAGGAGCAGGAGAGAGAGAAGGAAAGATAAAGACAAGGAGAGGAAGAAACGAAAGAAAGGAGAAGGAGTAGGAGAAAAATGAAGGGGAAGGAAAGTATTGAGGAGGAGAAAAGGGAGGAGAAGAAAGGTAAGACAAGAAGGAGGAAGCAGGAGGACAATAGAGGCAGTGAGATGAAACTGAAACGAGGTGTGGAGAGATGATGAGGAGGGAAGGAGAGGAAGAAGGGAGGGAGAATAATAAACAGGGGGAGAGCGAGGTGGACAGAAAGAGAGAGAGAGAATAATGGAGAAAGCCTGAGAGGGACGAGATAAAGAGAGAATCTATTAGAGGAGAGGATGAGTCTGTAACACACACACTGAAACACACACACACACACACACACACACACACACACACACACACAAACACACACACACCTGCATAAAAGCTCAATAAAACCCCAATATTAACACACACACACACACACTCGTGCACGATGTGCCAACAGTCACCGCTGCCAAGGCAACGCTTGTTGTCACAGTAATCTTGATTGACAACCAAGCCTACAGCGTTGCCCCGGACAACCACGACGCACACATAATAAATATAAACAACACATTAACACACACACTCATGCATGAATTCATGCGGCGACGTTTCGCTCCGTCTCCTAAAAACCCAGAAGACAAATGGAAATTACATCATTTCCTGCTGTAATGTTTGCCATCTTGTCTGGAGACACCACAGAAGAACAGACGAACATGTGATAGACATGCCGGGCACGCACACGCACGTACACACACATGCGCACACGCACGCACGCACGCACGCACGGAGAGAGAGAGAAACACAAACCGCATTCAGATTCAGAGATGTGACTGAAGGGGAAACTGTTGAGTCAGGTGTTTTTTTCCGTGTGTGTGTGTGTGTGTGTGTGTGTGTGTGGTAGTGTGTTTCATTTCTATATCCATCTCACACACACACACACATCCACATCACACTGGACACACTGATCTCTTTAAGTAACGTCTCCAATTGCAATTCCCCGCTTTCACATTGAAAAGACTGCAGTGTGTGTGTGTGTGTGTGTGTGTGTGTGTGTGTGTGTGTGTGTGTGTGTGTGTGTTACTGCAGCTATAGTTTTACACAGGAAGTCGGTGGAGAGGCTGATTCATCATCTTTCGTGTTAAGTACGCGAGTGATGGAGGAGGCGGCGGGAGGGGGGCGGGGCTTCGTTTGCTCAGATTTCAATTCTGCCAGTTTATTTGTGGAGCGAGAGAAGAGGAGGCAGGAATGTAGGAGGTACGGGGGGGGGGGGTAAGGAAAGAAGAAGATACAGTAAAGGGGTTGGATTGGCCTCCTCTTCCTCAGGAAAGTCAAAGTATGGGCTGTGACCTACTGGTGGTCCATAGAAGCAGTTTGTTTTGTGGATAAAGTTGTACATTTTCACACAGTCTCTCTTCAAAGACATTCATGTTGTTCCCAGCTGTTCACACAACAAACTTAAAACATATCTCTGGCATTTTTCTATATTTTTCTTCTTGTCAACAAATCTCATGTTTGGAGCCAAACCGACAGTGAACTGATCTACTAACAAGTATTGTGTGTGTATCCAAAGTCTGATATATCTTATTCCTCTGTTGTGTCCAAAAACTATTAAAAACACGTCAGTGAGCCACACCGCTGCACTGGGTCACATGTTCCTTCATCATGAAGAGTTTGGTCACGTTAGTTTGTTTAGAAACGGCTCCAAAGACTAATAACGATCACGTTTTCAGTCTCCAGAGAGTAGTTCTGTGCAAGGCAGATGCCACTGAGCGTGTGCATATCACATATCATAACCTCTTGACTTTGTATTGAAGGTATTTACGATGTACAATGTAGCACAAACATCTGCCTTACACAGAACTACTCTCCAGGGTGTGAGGTGCCGACACTGGATGATCACGACAGGCAATATGCTCAGACAAGTGAGACGTGAACTGACTGTTCTGACAGCGGTCGCAGAGCCGGAGATCAGTATGAATAAGATGTAGGACCACATATGGAAGTGGCCCAGATCTGATATGAAAAAATCTCTGGGAGGCAAAGAAATCAGATCTCAGACACTTCTTTTGAGCATTTTGTTTGAAGTGTACTGTGGCCTTAAGTTTGGTTTTATTACATATGAGATCAATGCACATACACGACTGAAACAATGAAAAAATGTTTCAACTTGAGCGAAAAATCTGCATGTATACTGGGGTTTTATCAATGTACTTCATAAACATAGATGAGAAGGGAAAAGGAGAGACTGGAGGCAAATAACAGAAAGAACTGGAGTTCCTGGTGCATTCTGAGTTCAGTCAGAGGCTAAACTGAACACAAACACACAGAAACACTCCCACAGACACGGTCGGTGATAGCTTACAGCTAATGTAACGCTACAGTAATGTATTTTGGCTGTTTGAGGCGAATAAACACATATGTCCAGCAGTCAAACTCGCACGAGTAATGCGAGGCGAAAATTCGCTTTGCGTTCTGTCTGAACACACAGTTAGATAAGTGGAAAATTTCACATTTTGACACTGGATAAAAAGTCAGAGGATCACCAAAGTCATGAGGATTGATCCTTTTGGGACCATAAATCTCTGTAACCAATTTAATCTCAATCCATCCAATATTTGTCGAGATATTTGACTTTGAGCTGACGTGTCAGACATCCGAAGAGCCACATCACTAGAGTGGATAAAAGTTAAACGCTCAATTTCAGACTCAAGTAAAAGAGTCATGGGTCCACAGTCAGGTCAGATAAAACATCTTGGATCTATGAAGACCTTTATTACACATCACCTCTACCTGTGTGTGTGTGTGTGTGGTGAAGGTTCAGAGAATGAATGAATTTATTAAGTTGCTCCAGTTGACTGCCATGTTAGATAGGTTACCCTCTGACACACACACTGCAGAGTGGGTGAGGGCAGTATTGATCTGAAACATCTCATTTCAACACTGGATTACTCCATCAGAGAGTGAGAGAGAGGGAGGGGGGGAGGAGGAGGAAGTCAGAGAGAGGCCGCTGATTGAAGTAGATCTGTTGACCAATCAGCTTCTCGCGGCCCTCTTAAAATGTAGACTCTCACCTAACCTTCGTTAACCATCTGTCTCTCTCGTTAACACTCCAGACTTCCATGTTTCTCATCAAACCCTGCCTCGTTAGCTGCCGTACTACTCCTCCTCGTTAGCTGTAATTCCTCTCCTCGTTAATGAAAGGCAGCTCTGCAAAAACAGCTAATGAAAAAGTTCACACAGGAGGGAAAAACAGGTATGCTTAGTTTTTTTTTTGGTTCAAAAGAAAGAAAAGATCCCGTGTAAAGCTCAGAGCTGGTACTTATCAACTCAGAGACACGAAATGTACATTTCAGTTGCTGCTTTTTATGGGAAATTCTAGTTTGCGCATACAAAAAAGTATGCAAATGAGTTGTTATGCTTTTACGCATATCAGAAGGAAAATGTGATTGAGACAGATGGAAACAGATTGGTACCTGCGTCTCCACCTTTTACTGTAGACAAGACATTTTTGTAATGCTGCCACACACTGCCACAGGCCTCCACTCCACCAGAAACACCAAAAGTGTGTGTACATAACTTTACAATCCTTGGTTTCAGTCCAAATGTTACATGTCACCTTCTTTTCTATCACAGCAAAATATACAAAACAAATGTCATTTTAGGTGGGAAGCATCAACAAACTGCCCTGATGTATCAGAGCGGCAACAATTAGTCAATTAACTGATTAAATCACTATTTTGATAATCAATGCTTTCTTTAGTCCTCTATGATAATAAACTAAAACTGTTTTTACAAAGATTTTTGGAAAGTGATATTACATGTTTCCAAAATTGTTAATTATCTTCTCTTGTGCCCCGAGTTATGTTTACTTGGTATATTTCTACTGTTTGTAACTTAAATTGTAAGAAGATGAAGATGATAAACGGATGGTATATTTTTATTATCTTCATGCCAAATATACAATTGCTGTGTGCTGGAAAATGGCCCTTAAGCCATCTTTGAATCAATGGCTAAAAGGATTTTCAAGCTCGTTATCTATGGAAAAATTAATATGTGCGTTAAAGGGAAACTCCAGGGACTTTGAAAAGATGTGGGAACATTTATGGATTTCCTGAAAATGAGCCCTACAGAGGATTTTTCAATAGCTGAGACTGACCAAACTGTAAACCATCATCAGTTTTCTTCTTTTTCTTTGTTTTGTTTATATTGTGTTATGCATGTTGGACATATACAGTGGGGGAAATAAGTATTCAACACATCAACATCTTTTTCAGTAAACAGATTTCCAGTGCAGCTGTTCACATGAAATTAAGACCAGACATTGGTATTAACTCAATAAGGCAACACAGCTAATCAATAAAAGTTATGTGCATTAAATTGGAATGACACAGGAAAAAAGTATTGAACACACTAACTGAAATGTAGTTAATAGTTGGTGGAGAAGCCTTTGTTTGCAATGACAGCTTCAAGATGCTTCCTGTACAGAGAAACTAATCTCTCACTGTGTTCAGGGGGGATTTTGGCTCATTCTTCTAAGCAGCATGTTGAAGATTTCGAGGGGCCCGCTGGTGAATCTTTATCTTCAGTTCCTTCCATAAATGTTCAATTGGGTTCAAGTCAGGTGACTGACTGGGCTGTTCCAACACCTTTATTTTCTTTCTCTGAACCAGTTGAGAGTCTCCTTTGCAGTATGTTTTGGATTATTGTCCTGTTGAAGGTCCCACACATCTCATCCTCACTGTCCTGGTGGACGGCAACAGATTCTTCTCAAGATTATCCTGATTCACGGCTCCATTCATCTTCCCTTCAACAATGTGGATCCTGCCGCTACCATGAGAAGACAAACAGCCCCATACAATAACTGCTCTGGTCCAGTTTCCTATACATTAGCGGAGTATTGATGAGTCTGTTTTTATCCTGTTGGTGATGTCGTGTGTCATGTGAGCAGTTGAGCAGACAGCGGGGGTCAGTGGGAGTCTGTACAGACGCTGCAGCACAGACCAGACTTACTCATTTCAGACTGGTTTAACACCAAACTCATCTGTACATCATTTACATAACTATCAATACCAAGCTTTAACAGTGATACTGTGTGTGTGTGTGTGTGTGTGTGTGTGTGTGTGTGCTAATTAATTCTCACCCTCCCAGCATTTAAGCATTTAAGCCCAGCCTGGGGTTTATAGTAACTCTGGATATTAAGCAAATCTCACAGTGTGTGTGTGTGTGTGTGTGTGTGTGTACCAAGCTCACTGTTAGCTTAAGGATTAGCTTGATGCAGCGGTGCAGCTAATGCTAACACACACACACACACACACACACACACACACACACACATCTCAGCAGAGTATAATTTGGACAGCAGAAGTCCCTGAACACTGATGTTGAATGAATCATCTCAAAATCTATTCTGCATATATTTTTTTTCTTTAAAATAATCAGCTGTGACTTTTACTATGCTTTTTTTTTAATTTACATATTTATGAACCAAGACCGGCATCTTTTAAGGGTGTTAGTCAGATATACGATGTGATTATGTCTGAATTTTGCAGGACTTATTTATTTCAGATTCAGTCAGACTTTGGTTTAAATATTGAAGATGTTGTAGGAATGTCTAAAATCGGCATCATGCACATGCTCAGATGTTAAAAAAAACAGTTAATACTAATCGTGCAAACAGGTTTTTCTAAGGCGACTGGTTTTCTCTTTTATGTGATGTTTAATAAATCAGGATAGAGCAGAAAAGCCAACTGTAACCAGGTTTCAGTCAGTGGAAGCATTAAACTTTAACTAACAGGTTGTTGTGTTGTGATCGAGCTCTGCTGGTCCATCAGCTGCTGTATTGATCCAGTATTGATCCAAACAGCAGCTACCAGTGAATATGGGACAACTGGTGGTGAAAACATACTGATTGGAGGGGAATTCCAGCAAATGTGTATTTCTAGTCGTCTGTCTTATTGGTGAATCGTGCGAAAGGAAAAAGTACGTTTAATTTAAGTTTCTCTATGTTTTATGTCGATATGTACACATTACACATCACTTCAAGGGCATGAATGTTATATCAATAAAAATGTGCATTTATATCATTGTTATACTTTTACAGAACAGACCTCAATGGAAATATGAAGTGAACTTGGTGATTTAAATAAGCTTCCATTGCCTCATGTAATATATCATATATGCAAGTTTTAAAATTTTAGTTATACTCTGTTATTTTGTTGTTCTAACTGTGAGTCAGTGTGAGTTTTTTTACAAAACAGCATGTTTTAATACAACAGAAGGCAATATTATGTTCATTATGTTCTCGACTTCTTCAAATCAAGCAGCAGCTACCACATCTTGAGGCTGAAGCACCTTAAAGTCCCACCGACGGCCGCTAACTGCTCCAACTGACTCCCAATCAAAAAGCCTCAACTTCTCTCTAGAAATACTAAGTCAATCATTTTTTCCAACAGGTCATTCTGGTCTCAATTGCTAAATTCAGGCCCTCTAATAAGTGTGCTGGTGGTCATTTGGAAATTATTGCTCCATTAATAAGATTTGAAGAGTTATAGTAGCTTTGATGTTAATAAAGAGAAATGACTGAATAAAAAGCTTCAGTCTGAGAGAGTCCTTATATGGTCATGGCTTTACTCCTCTGACCAATCACAAGTGAGCCCTTTTGATTTCATCAATTAACTACGACTTTGTGCTTCTGCCATCAGACGCTGGTAAAATGTTCTGTCGCCGTGGAAACACACACAAGCACATACACACACAGATGGAGGCCACACAGACACACACTCATGCATGAAATAATAAATGTATCTGCACACAGTCAGTTTCCCATCAGCACTGTGGGGAAGAAATCTGATGTGGAAACAACTCTGCAGCAGAGGCTTATGGGAAATTCATAAGGAGGGAGTGTGTGTGTGTGTGTGTGTGTGTGTGTGAGTTAATCAATGTCGTGGATGTGAAGCTCTGACCTTTTCTAGTCGAACCACCTGCTGCTGCAGGAGAAACGAGTGTGTTTCAGTGTGTGTGTGTGTGTGTCAGAGTGCGTCAGTGTGTACCGTCTCTCTCGCTGCAGGGTGTATGAGCTCCTGAAGAAGCCCAGCAGTTCATCCTCGATGGTGGCGTCGAAGCTCACGTTTAGCCGATAAACTCTCATCGGCTTCAGCTCGCGATGCAGCACGACCACGTACATCTGATTGGCTGGGAAGGGGAAGTGGCGGTGGATACGCATGGCTCCGCCCCCAGGCCTGTTGGCGGGACGACCGCCAGCGCCGCCCTCTGCTGTGACAGACACCTGGTCCACCTGAAAGATGATCATATATATCATATATATATATATCATATACTTTATATAGGTAGCTGTCATCATTCAGCCCCCTGCTAATCACCACATTCCTACACACTCCTACAGTGTTAATAAATGTAGAAGCTCCAGTTGATTAAGTCAAATATCTTGTTCAGAACTAGCTGATACAAAAAAGAAAGGTTGACAGTAAAAAAATGCATTTAAGGATAACTGGACTGAGAAATACGCTTAAGGGAAACCTGAGGGAAGCAAGAGATCATCGTGCTTGATTTGTAATGAAACAGTTACCATAATGAGGAGTGGGAACGCAAAACGCCACTACGACACCAAACATGCCTGTTTTGAACAAAACTATCCCAAAAACACGAAGAAGAACCACAAAACTGAACCAGGTAAAGTTGTGATATCAAGACTCCAGCAGAATAATTGTAAAATCAAACATTTTCAAGAATGAATACAGTGAAGAACTCACTAATAAACACTTACATCAGTGCCTCCGCTGAGACATCACACCTTTTTATGCTCAAGTTTAAGGACTCGGTTACGCAACGAAGGTGTCACATCTCCCATTAATACAGGAATGTTGTTCATCTACAGAGTTCTGGAGTCTATGTACTGAAATATCATCATTTAAAGCAACCTTACTGGACTTTTGTGAACCTCTAAGATTTGTATTTGAGAGATTATCTGAGATGTATCTGAGAGGATTTTTGGGGCTGTCTGATTATAGTTTCTTGGAAATCTTTTTTTTTTTCATGCTGAGGATGAGATTATGTTCATCACAACACTGTACTAAGTTCTAGATAGGTAGGTAGACTTATACACTTGGACATCAGATTATAAAGCAGTGGTTAGAACTGCAGTATTGAACAGGTGATCAGCTGTTGTCGGTTGTGCTCAGCATCCTCTACTGTTCGGGTCAATCAGCGCAATCACATCAAAAACATGACACGGTGGGTGGGTGGAAGGAAGGAAGGAAGGAAGGAAGGAAGGAAGGAAGGAAGAATAACCAGCAAGTCCTCCAAACCGCCTCTATCATCAGGACGACATCATTTGTTTGTGCCTTAAAAAAACATTACAAATCACTGAAAAAGTAACATGTAAAGTTCGTACATACCCACACAGATCTGAGAAGTGGTATAATCAGGCAAAATAAGGCAAGGCAAGTTTATTTGTATAGCGCATTTCAACAACAAGGCAATTCAAAGTGCTTTACATAGAGCATAAAAGGCATCAAGACAGAATACAAAAGCAACACAAGGCAATGTAAAGAGACATTTAAATACGATTAAAAAGTGTTAAATTGGAAATAAAAAGAAGCTAAAATAGAATAAGACAGATAAAACAGGAGAATAAAAGTTACAGTGCAGTGTAAGATATTAATCCTCAAATTTGGTTTAATAAAAGGCAGCAGCAAAAATTTTCAGCTGTTTTTAAAAGAACTGAGAGTTGCAGCAGACCTGCAGTTTTCTGAGAGTTTGTTCAGATATGTTGAGCATAAAAACTGAACGCTGCTTCTACAGGTTTAGTTTTGACTCTGGGGACAGAAAGCAGACCTGTCCCAGATGACCTGAGAGGTCTGGATGGTTCATAACGTAGCAGCAGATCAGAAACCATTCAGTGCTTTATAAACCAACAGCAGTATTTTAAAATCAATTCTTTGACAGACAGGAAACCAGTTTAAAGATCTGATCACTGCAGTGATATGATCCACTTTCTTGGTCTTGGTGAGGACTCGAGCAGCAGCGTTCTGAATCAGTGGTCTGATCCATGTCCTTTAATTCTTGATAAATTCTTCAGGTGATAGTCGGCTGACTTTGCAATTGTCTTAATGTGACTGCTGAAGTTCAGGTCTGAATCTGTGACTACACCAAGACTTCTGGCTTGGTTTGTGGTTTTTAACATCATTGATTAAAGGTGAGCGCTGACTTTTAATCGTTCTTTCTTGGCTCCAAAAACAATTACTTCAGTTTTGTCTTTGTTTAATTGAAGACAATTCTGGCACATCCAATCATTGATTTGTTCAATGCACTTACTCAGTGCTTGTATTGGACCGTAGTCCCCTGGTGATATAGTTGTGTGTCGTCTGCATAACTGTGGTAACGTATTTTGTTGTTTTCCATAATCTGAGCCAGTGGGAGCATGTAGATGTGAACAGAAGAGGCCCCAGAATGGAGCCCTGGGGAACTCCACATGTCATTTTTGTCCGCTCAGATGTGCAACTCCTATAGACACAAAGTAGTCCCTGCCCTTTAAGCAGGATTCAAACCAGTTTAGTACTGTGCCAGAAAGTCCCACCCACTTTTCCAGTCTGTCTAGTAATATGTTGTGGTCGACCATGTCAAATGCAGCACTGAGATCCAGTAATACTAAGACTGAAATTCTGCCACTGTCATGCGTTTAAGTGGATGTCATCGAAGACCTTAACAAGAGCAGTCTCAGTGCTGTGGTGCGGTCAAAATCCTGACTGGAAGACATCAAAACGGTTGTTTAGAGCCAAGAAGTTGTTCAGCTGTTGAAACTGTTGAATGATTTTACTTAAAAACAGGAGGTTTGATATGGGCCTCTAGTTGCTCATTAGTGAAGTGTCTAGATTGTTCTTTTGTAAGAGTGGTTTGATGATGGCAGTTTTCAGGGCCTGTGGGAAAACACCTGAGAGAAGAGACGTGCTGACAATCTGTAGAAGATCTGAGGCCATGCAATTAAACACATTTTTGAAAAAGCCTGTAGGCAGAATATCAAGGCAGCAGGAGGATTTCAGATGTTGTATAATGTCCTCCAGGTTTTTATGGCTGAAATTGTGTCATACTACTCGAATTGAATTTAACCTGATATGGAGGCACTGACTGTTTTCTTAATTTTGTCAGTGAAGAAGGAGGCAAATTCATTGCAGGTCTGGGTGGATAGAAGTTCAGAGGCTACTGACACAGGAGGGTTTGTTAACCTGTCGACAGCAGCGAACAAGGCACTGTGCATTTTTATTGTTTTTGGCGATGATGTCAGAGAAGGACGGCCTTGCATTTCTCAGTTACAAATTATAAATGCGAGGTCTCTCTTTATAGAGAGATGTTTTTCGCCACCTGCATTCAGCTTTTCTACAGTCTCTTTTTTCTAATCTGAGCAGTGTGGCGTTTCTCCATGGAGATCTTTTCTTACCAGAAACCACCTTCACCTTAGTGGGTGAAATGGTATCAATAACATTTGTAATTTTAGAACTGAAATTATCTACAAGCTCATTGCTGTGTGTGGGCTCCGTCACAAGCTGAGTCAGTCCATAGTTATCAAGAACACAACACAGTTTTTTAGTCCCTCTGTCCTGGGGTTGTCAATATGGATGTTAAAATCACTAACAATAACTACACAGTCAAAGTCAATACAGATTATAGACAGCAGTTCAGCAAAGTCATCAAAAAAGGTTGCACAGTATTTAGGTGGCCTGTAGATAGATAGATGTAGATAGATTTAGAAATGTAGCTCGAGAAGAGGAATTCAACTGAAGTGCCACATATTCAGAAGAATCAAAATTTCCATTAGACATCTGCTTACATTTGAGGAAATTAAACAAAATGGCAACTCCACCTCCTTCCTCATGCACTCTAGCTTCACTCATAAAACTGAAGTTGACTGCAGAAGAGAGTGACCTGGATGGGGTTTAGGGGGGTGAAGGGGGTGAATCCTCAAAGATGGAAGTTGGTGAGGGCGGTGGAGACTCCTCCTCTCGGCTCTGATGACTGTCATGTTTAAAGCTCTCTTCAGGCGGAGGCGGCTTCTGCTGTTTTTTGTTATGTCTTCTTCTTGTTTTGATTCCTCTTGTCTGTCCTTGGCGGAGGGAACAGATGGGTGATGCAGGAAGTAAAATAGGTTAGAGATGAACAATTTTACTCCTGACTTGTTAGGGCAAAGTCCATCTGCCATAGAAAAATGTCTGAGGTCCCAGAAAAAGTTGAAATTGTCAATAAAGTGTAGTGAGTGGACGGTACAGGCAGTTAAGAGCCATGTGTTCAGTGCCAACAGTCCGCTGAATCTCTCAACTCCTTTTCTGAATGAAAACACCTGTTGGGATGTACCATGAGTGTGTGTACAGGGTTTAAGAGTAAGTCAAATTACTGACTTAAAAATAAACAAGTAAATAGTTGCAGTGTTCATGTTACACCGTGTGCTGGTGTAAGGTGATTCTCATGAAAACTTTGTATCCGAGGAAATACAATTATTTTCAGTTTGTTTGTACATACGCCAGTGTTACACATATTTAGAAGGGGACCAGCTGCAGCTCTCCAGCTCCAGGCAGTGGCAGGAAAAATCTCGGCAGCTAGAGCGGGAGGAAACTGGAGTTTTTGGGGTTTTATTGGATTTTACACGAAAGGAATCCTGCCTGACTCAAAGCGCAAACAACATCCTCTGATGGGCAATATTTTCGTCAACAGCGTAATAAGTGTCCCACTCTTATACAAAATGCCAAATCATCATTTTATGTCTCTGCACTATCTGAAAGTACAGGAAACCCAGCATATTTTTGGAAAACCTCCCTCTGTCTCTGATCACAGTGCACCTTGCTGGGCAAACAAATTAGGCACTCAGACCCTTTAATTGAAGCCCTTTACAAATCTTGAAGTATTTAATGCTCTTTGTTCTATTAATCCAAAAATGTCCCCTGGGGCTGATCATTTAGAGCCAAGGTTTTTATTATTAGCAGCTCCATTTTTAGTTGATTGCTTAACTTACATTTTTAATCTGACTGTGGTAACAGGAAGCATCCCTGACATTTGGAAGACAGCCTCCATTATACCTTTATAGTCCAATGAGCTACATAATTATCAACCAATTTCTAAACTATTATGTCTAGCTAAAGCATTAGAGAAACTAATATTCTTAGATCAAGACTCTATTTTAAAATTGTATCAATCAGGATTTAGAGCTGGGCATAGTACTGTAACGGCAGTATTCAAGAGTTGAATGATGTTGCCAGTGCATAACAGACAGGATTGTGTTGCCATTTTTATTGATTTATCTAAGGCTTTCGATCAATCATCAAATTCTTTTGAAACACCTGGACTCTATTAGATTTGATGAAAACTCTTGTAATAGGTTTGCAAATTATCTCAGTGGTACAACTCAAGCTGTTGTGGCTGATGGCTATATGTCAAGCTTTAGGAGTGTTAAAGGTGTGCCACAGGGTTCCATTTTAGGCCCACTTTTATTCACAATTCTAAAAACATTGATGAAATGACTAAGTCTTTAAAAACAAAACTTTTTTATAGAAATAGGGCATGTATTACCCAGAATTATAGAAAGCAAATTGTTCAACCTTTTTATCCGTTATTAACTATGGTGATGTAATTTACAGTATATGCACTCTCCTGCTCCTGCTCTTAAACCTCTCGATGCAGTCTATCATTCGACCTTTGGTTCATAACTGAGGATGGCTTTAGAACTCATTATTGTATTCTATATCAGAAAGTTGGGTGGCAGTTGTTGACAGTGAGAAGAAAAAGGCACTGCGTTTTATTTATATACAAAGCTCTCCTTGGCAAACTTCCTGGGTACCTTACATGTCTTATTAACTGTAGTTCAATTTCACACTGCACCAGGTCCCAAGATTATTTGGTCCTTGAAAATCAACATGTTAGCACTGAGATTGGAAATTGGCTTCTAAATATTATGCTCCACACAAGTGGAACTTGCAGATGACACGTAAAATTAGACGAGCTTATCCCTTTTAAGCATTTTAAATCTCTTTTAGCTGACATTGGGCAGTGTGAATGCATGTCTTTTAACTGAGCTTTAACTTTTATGTGCATATATTGCTTTTTATTGCCTTAATGTGTTTTCATATTATGTGTTTTATTGCTTTTATGTATTGGTTTTGTTTCTTATTTTTATATTTTTATTGTAATCATGGCATCCTTGTAAAAGAGAGCCTACCCTGTCTAAATAAAGGTTTGAATGAATGCCACAGACACCCAGTTTATACTGGCTGTGTTGCTCTACTTTTACATGACCCTGCACTGCTGGAGTGTAAAGTGCTCCACAAAAGTGAGGCGTGTATGGTGTAAAAAAAAGTTTGCTTTAATGGCAACCACCAACCAAGCACCGAGCAACTCTTCCACAAAACTTGTGATTTATTTTGGCCACTTTCTGCACTTACCAGGCACACACCTGTCTATGCGTCAGTCGTGATGCCCTATTTATCTTTTGCCCATTTGCTCCTGTCTGATGCCTGTTGTCTGCCCTAAATCTTTCCTGTGTAACATTAATATGAATACACTATTGACCTTATGTGTCCCACCCATTTTCTCACCTGTTCCAATTCCTTTTGTCTTTAAACTTCTGGTTGATATTGTATTAAATGTGCTGTGTAGGAGAAATGATCTGATTAGTGCGACTGTGAAAATAGTGTTCAACATTTGTCAGACTGTAGAATAAAACGTTCTTTCAGCTGTCAATCCTTCACGTTGGACGCTATTTTAATAAAACTAGTCAGATATTTGCTTAAATGTAGACACAAGGTGACCACAACGGCAGATGTCAATGTACACAACGCGACATATCTCCACTTTCAGTGCAGACAGGAAGTTAAAAGACAAACTTATGGAGTGGGAGCACTTCCCTGTTGCTGAAAAGAATAAGGACAATAAAAGGACCAAAGGAATCTGCACCAGCGCCTCTAATCTACCAAACCAAAGTATTAAATTAATGACAAAGCAGTAACAGGGATGATTAGAAAGTCAGTGGAAATGCCCTCTGAGATGAGCAGGAGTGCATGATGGGAACCATTAGGAATCTTTGGCTCTCTGCGTTGTCACACATCAGCAATCCTCAGCCAATCAAACAGTGTGTGTGTGCGTGTCTGTATCTGTTAGTGTGTTTGTTCTTTGATGAATGAACTGATCGATACGAACAGAGAGCCTGCTGACACAGAGAGGAAACGTCAGGGATTAAAAGGATGTTTTTCACGGTTTTCTGGTGAGTCAGCGAACGCAGCGTTGCGCTCCGTGATGCCTTCAAATGTCCCACGCAGCCAAAATGTGATGTTTGTTTGTCATTTTCTCAGCTGAACTCATCACTGTCAGACATTTTAAACACCCCAGCGTGGTTTGAATGCAACATCTTCATTTAATGTCTTTTCTCATCAAATTTTTCTGGTCGGTCATGTGACTCTCTGGATTAACCTTCGAGAGCTACTGAGGTCTCTGCAAGTTCATTTTTGTTGACATGAACTGAAACAAACACTGTCTGGATGGGAGTAAATTAAGAACTGATGGTATGTGTGGCATCTTTTGGAAAATGCTCAGCAGGAAATATTAGGCATTTGTAGTTCATGTAATTAAACGTGTACACGTAAAAACCACCACAATGATGCTATAAGCACTTTTCTACTTTGTTTTTCTTAATAGCTGAATGCATTTTGTACTCACAGCATTTCTTTGACTCTGAGAATAAAGTGCTCTTTGCAGGAGTTTCTTTTTTCCTTCTCTTTCTACCAGCTGCTTCTATTTTCATTCACATTTTTTGTTTTTTGGCCTTTCCTTTATCTAAACAATTTTTCTCTTCATATCACATTAACTCAGAGGATACCTTAGGAGACCTGCTTGGCACCCAACAACACCATGTTAATTCATAGTGTGCTCACACACACACACACACACACACACACACACACACAAAAGAGGCTGCAGGGTTTTTAATTGGCCTTTGCTCATATTAGACAGATTTATCCCTCGCACATTAACCGAGATGACCGGCCTGAAAAATCATGTTGCCCAGGCGTTACTCTGAGGCTTTCTCTCACCACGCGCTTGTTTCAAAAATTGGGCTGAAACAGCAACTTTGCCGGTTAATTAGCCTCGTTAAGGAAATCTCTGAGGCCAAATCTGGAAATAAACATTCTTTGTTAGAGAGAGGGTTGTTTTCCAACACAGAGAGCAGACCCTTGGATGCGAACTAGGAGGTTTGTTTGAAAAGAATCATCATGTACCTGCCCCTGCTTCTGTTTTATGGTAAAGACCTGCATCTGATTGGATGATAACGGAAAGGGGCTTTGGAGCAGCTTTGTATTTTGATTACAACTCATTAGTGACAGACTTCTCTGCCTGAAATATGTACACCTGTGACACCAATAAAACACCTACTAGATGGAGGGTCATGTAGTGTTGGGAACATCCAACACATGAGCATCATCTGCTAAACATCATTCCATATCACGTGACTACACATGAACGCAACTGTTATCAGTATATCTGTTCTTTTAGCTTTACTTCCACAGACATTATATAAATACACCTCTTGTTTCACCAGCATGCCTGTGATTACATTTCCACGTGAAGCAAGTCCTAAATCAATACTCTAATGCTTACCAGGCAATTACATCTACTACATATCTCAACAACCTACGACCAGATTTCCATCAAATTTATGGATATTCATAGTTGCCAGAGGATGATCCCTAATCCTTTTGGTGACCCCCTGACCTTTCATCTTTCGCCACCCTCAAGCCAAAGTTCCCATGTCTTTTCCTCGCAAAAATTGGTTGGAAATATCCATTCAATTTACTATGCACATTAATACGCCCTAAGGGGTGAATCCTTTTGATTTTAATGGATCAAAAGCAGCACCCTCGGGACAAACATTTAAACTTCTCGTCTCCTGCTGGTAAGGCTCGAAGAGCTTCCTCACAACACTATTTATAGCCGTGGAATTTCCGACCAAAATCGATTGATTTCAATTAAATGTCCACGATCAGGGGAATTTCTCTTAAAGTATAAGTAGATTTTTGTGATGCGTTAAAGCTCAACTTTGGTGACCTTTGACGCAAGAATTTGAGCCGTTGACCAACTGTGAACTTGACAACACTGACACTGCTGACCTTTGAGAGAACCAGAGACTCAAACATAAACAAAGGTACGCCGGTATTAGCTGTGTCTCACCATCCAGTTTTATATAACCCTGCTCAACCCAGTGAGAAGCAATGCCAGCAGAGATTACCTTACTGTGGCCATGTTTTCTCAAACAAAAGCAACCACAACTAACAGTAGTCACTGCATGACCCGCAAGTCGTTTCTGCGTCACCAAGCTTCCAGCACCAACTTACATGATAAATATGCAAATAAATTTTACGGTGCCACTTTCTGCCGAGACGAGGCACTAGTAATAGCTAGATCTTAAGTATCTTGTTCTTTCTGTTTGACACTCTCGTATTGTTGGGAGTAATAAGCATTTTCCTCCAAAGATGCAGCCCAACTGTTACATCAGCGACCTAAATTTATCCTCAGACATTAGCGTTTAACAGATATCACTATGAACATGCATATGTTCTTAATTATTTGTGTTAACCAAATTCCTGACACAGATATCTGCCCTTACAGGCCACCATACCTCAAGGCGGTCAGTGTGCAGCACGATGAATCGGGTGGCGTTGATGCACTCCAGCTCGATGCTGACTTCTCCGGAGAAGGTAAAGTTGTCCATGTAGACGGCAAGCCGCAGGTCGTAGTGCCGCGGCCTCACTGAGCCCGGCAGCCGTGAGTTCCTCCACGGCTGGACCGCCTCCTCATCCCCCCTCTCCCCCGTCCTTTCTCCTCTGCTTCCATTCAGTTTTGCTGACCCTCCGGTGCCCCGTGAGCCCGACTCCCTCATTGCCCCGTCACGGTCTCGTCCTCCACACTCCTCAAAGCGAACGCTGAGCACCACGGCCACAGCTGTGACAATAATGAGGGTGAGGATGGACAGGGCAAAGCCAAGCACCAGACGCTTGTGCACCGTGATGTGGCGCTCGGTGGTTCGAGGCCGGACCACCACGGACTCGGCCCACTGGTCCGAGAGGCCACGGCCATTCCGCATGGCGCCCGGGCTGCTGTCGTTTAGTCCCATTTTGCTAAAAATGTCACTCTAATGGCAAAGAAATGTCCTCAAAGTTCAGATTCAGAAACAGGTTCTGATGCAGAGAAACATTCATTTATGCTCAAGTCAGATTTCAGCTCCTTTACAGATGATTTCTTGGGAGGCAGATTTTGTCTTGTGTGTTTTGATCGTCCCAAAGATGCCAGTTCTCAGTCCGTCAAACCTCCTGTCTGTGCTGCTGAAACTCCAGCAGTTATATTTCTGAAAACCTGAACTGTGACCTCGCTGCCGCTGGACCGTTATGAGCGTCCTTCAGCCCTGACTCGAGCTGGAAAATCAACACCGCAGCACGTCTTACATTTCAGGCAACAAAACTGACAAACCAGAAAGGATGAGATGGTCGTGTGCTTTTTGGTTTTGCGGTGAGGGGGAAAAAAATCAATGCTGCATGGCTCGATTTCAAGTGTAGAGGAGGCTGAGGAGGAGGAGGTATGCTGTTGAGGATGTGGCTATACAGTGAGCGTACCATCCATAGACTTTCACTGGAAATCAACTGGGTAAGCTGAACTCTAAACCTCCACAGATAGAGGTATTAGACTGGGAATGAAGCCTTATTAAAAACTGCTGTGTGCTGGGAAACAAGCTGATATCACAGATTATGTCTTAAAAATCACTTTTGGATGTTTGAAATCCTCATTTTGAGCTTCAGAAACAGTTGTTGTACCTACATGCATCCAAGACCAGGATCTTTAACTAAGGCTTAAACTAACACAGGAGATTTAAATGGCACCAGGTAGTCATAAAGTTAATTTCGTCTGAGTTAAAGCTCTTCCAGACCTACAATAAAGCATAAATAAACCCCTATTGGACTATTATGGGATTATTATCAGGATACAGTGGGAGATGAAGATACCTTAGGAGCCACAGACGCTCTATAAGTCTCTCGAAGAATATTATGATTACTTTTCAGTTTTGGAGTCAAGTGAAGACTCAGCACTAAAACCAGGTCAACAAATTATCAGATGATATGTTTTATCATATTTTCCATCACAATAAAGATTAAAATTTGTATTGTATTGTAAGAAAGTGGCAAAACTTGCAACGACTATTCAAATTTTGGCTCAGTTTGTTGGAGTTTTGTTATAATTTTAGTTACAAATCTGCACTTTTCTTTTGTTAAAACATAGACTTTTGTTATAATACGATAAAGAATTTCCCAGAATGTTTCAGGGGTGTTAAATGTGTTTTTTGGGGGCGAGATGGAGTTTAAACTTGCTGAAAGGGAGGAAGCATGTCTATATCTCTCTTTGACTAACAGAAAGTAAAAGTGAGCATTTACGGTCTTTTTTTAGATGCTTTCAGTTGACATATCTCCAAAAAAGGTGATGTTTAAAGGTAATAACTCTCTCTCTCTCTCTCTCTCTCTCTCTCTACAGCCTCTGTCTACGTCTCTCTCCCTCTTTCCCTCTTGAGGGGGTTAAGTGGATAATTTACAGCCAGCATGTGGGTTTATTTCACCGTGGAGGAGATAATTCACTGGAATAGGCCTACTCCGCTGGGTCTAAGCAATCCCTGCTTTACAGCTTACGAGCCTGATGGATGAAAATTGATTTAAAAAATGATTGATGACCCGGAATTTATTGATTCAACTGATTCCATTCCAAACCAGGAGAAAGAGGCGAAAAATCCCGTTTTTTTATCCGTTTAAATCCATCAATCAACCCTTTCCGTTAATGAGATCAGTCTGGTATTAATGATGATGGTTATCCGATCATTAACGGTGCGTGAGAATGTCTGAAAAACCCGGTAAAGATCCAGATGAACTCCCTCGGTCCCTCCGGTAACTTCTCTTCTCTCGCCCCCGTTAGGAAGAGCCCCGGGCCTGGGGAACCGGGAAACCTCCCCCCGGTAGTGGTGATTCGTTATTAGAGAGACTTTATCTTCGCTTTCCTCCCGTTATTTTTCCCTCCAATAATCGGTGAACTTGGCGGTGAACACCTGCCTTGTCTTATACCTGCGGGGGGGTTTTTTTTCTTCAGAACCGGGGGAGGGGGTGAGGTTACCGTCGGTCAGTATACCGTTGAGTCCTCCCGGGACGGTCCGGGGATCCGTTACACTAACGTTAGAGATCCGTTAAAACACCTCGGATATCAGTTTAAACAGAGAAAAATCCGTTAAGAGAAATCACCGGAGTTAACGGAAGAGATCCGTCATTGATCCGTTTAAACACCGGGAATCCGTTACAAAGAAGCAAAAACATCTGGGCATCATTTCAGACTTGATTCAAACACAAAGTGATCAATTTAAACACCGGGGATCCGTTAATAGGGAACAACCCGGGGCTTCCTGTGAAACGTCAGAGATTCGTTAAAACACACCGGAGATCAGTTTCAGTACCTACCGGGGACCGATTGAAAAAAAAAACGATCCTTGAAAGCGGCGCCAGTGATCCGTTAAACACACAATAAATCCCTCAAAAACCACCGGATCCGTTTCCATGGAGTCCAAAGTGGAAATCAACCGTGTCAGGAGGATTATCCCGGGTTAACGGCGGGAACGAGCCCATCCGTTGCTCCGTTATTAAACCCGGATCCTCCTTAACTTTTTAGCCCACGGAGAGCTGCTATCTTTCTCTCTCTCCGCTCCCGGTGACGATGATGATGATGACGATGAAGCGCGGTGATGAAGATGATAATGATGCTGTCCTGCTCGCATCCCTCCATCCACCGAGGAGGAGGAGGAGGAGGAGGAGGATGCTGATGCTGCCGGTCGGTCGGTGGGTGAGGAAGACTCTAGTGCAGACCGTTCAGTGAGTCCGCTCGCGGTTTGTGATTGAGCACGAGCTGCTGCTGCTGCCCCAACCGAGTGGCACGCGATAAGAGAGAGAGAGAGAGAGAGAGAGAGAGAGAGAGAGACAGAGACAGAGAGAGAGAGAGAGAGAGAGACAGAGAGAGACAGAGAGAGAGAGAGAGAGACTATTCAGATCTATTATTTTCTATTCTCTCTGGATATATTATAAAGCAGACAAAAGAAAAATTAATGATAAAGTAGGTCTAAGTCTCTCACACACACACACACACACACACTGATTAGTCTCTAGCAGTGGTGGAAAGTGAGTAGGGGAGACCTCTTTCATTCTTTTGTAGATTTCTCCAAATTAATGTGCCTGCTGAGATTACTTTTTTTATTACAGTATCTTTATTAACGACATGCACACTGGCTCTTTACAGTACTGTGGGTAATTGAGATTCCTCCCAAGAAAAACAACAAACTCAGTCGTTTCAGCCGTAGCGGTAGCAAAGGAGGAACGCAGGTGATGTTATTAAAGAACAACGTCTGAGCAGGGAGGAGGTCGGGGTGGATGGATGGGTCAGCAAAAACTCGGGTTTTAACACGAGAGATTGCTGTTTTTTTCTTGTTTCCGACCACTAGTCAACATAGTTTCTTTAGAAGATGTCAACAAAGGTCCCCTAACCTTAACGAAGCAGTAATTTTAACCCAAACCATGATCATTCCCTAAAACTACCCAAATCAGTTTTGACCTCAGTTGAAGCTTTGTCACGTCATGTTCTGGAGTGCACGGACCAACAACAGACTTTGTCATTTAATGTGGAGGGCTTGTTGGGACCATTTGGTCAATCTTGAGAGAAGAGGAAACATTAAACTCAAATCAAGGCTCTACATTAAGTGCAAATTGTACTTTCTACATCCACATAGCAGTGAGGTTGACAGTGTAAGGGTCCGTGCAGACTTTTTGTTTCCAGCCCATAACATACGGCCAAGCGACTGTACGCTCGGACCATACGTGGCTATGAGCTGTAACATTCGTTATCTCGGAGCCTGACGAGCCCGGACAAGGCCTCTCTTCCTCTGGGCAGCTCTCCTGCTCCTGCCTCCGTCTCATATCCACCCGGGTCGGCGGTTGTCTCCTTGGCCTGCTGCTGACTTTGCAGCGATATCTTCTTCTTTACGTTTTATGGCGGGTGGCAACCAACGTTAAGGTGCATTACCACCACCTACGCCGGCTACGTTAGAATGAATTAACTGATAGCAGCACCATTTGTCCAGGACCGGTTCTCGATACCCATCCGTAGTGAAAATAGTCCCACTCAGTGCGAGTCCTGGAGCCGGGGAGAGCAGCAGATGAACCAACTGTCAATCACAGCTGTCAATCAACGCCCACATGGCAGACATCAAAGCTACTCTTCAAATCTTATTAATGGAGCAATAATTTCCAAAATGACCACCTGCACACTTATTAGAGGGCCTGAATTTAGCCATTGAGCCCAGAATGACTCACTGAAAAAAACGATTGCCTTAGTTTTTTTAAGAAGGTGAAGCTTTTTGAAAGGGTTTCAGGCAGAGTAGCTGCTGCTCGGTACCTTCGCAGTAATCTGTGTTGTTTTTTCCGCTGCTGATGTCGAGCTACAACTTGGGAACCAATCAGAGAGCGACACGGAAACTGACATGTGACACTCAGACTGTGTGAGCGTCGCGGAGGAGAAATATTGACAGATTCCAGCAACTAAACACACACACACACAAACAAACAAACACACCCCATGTTAGTGAATGACATCCACAGATTACAGAGTGTGGCTCTATGAGAGGGGAGTCTATAATCTGTGGACGTCATTCACCAACATGAGAGCAACGCTGTGTGACTGTTTGTGTCAACAGCTAAACCAACACGATCCTGTCATGTCAGTGAGAGAGAGGACACACTGGGGAATGTTTTCTTAACGATGAAAATATTCAGTGAGAGAAAGAAAAGGCAGTTTGTGACAGACAGAAAGGTGCGAGATGCTTCCTCATGTTTTTAATAACATGAATATTAACAGTTTTAAACAGACTTATTTATAGATTTCCTAATATTGCTAATAGTGCTTATCAACCCATATTGTTAGTTATTAACGGGGTTATTTGTTGTCAAATAAAGGCATTTTTTGAGAACAATTGTAAATTTGTTTCATAGATGTAAAGTTCAAACACAAATGGAAATTAGTTTGGGAGTTAATAGAAGTGATTTGAATGAATTTGTTTTCTTATATTGAAAAATTGACCTTTTTACCCTTTGACATGTTGAGATGAAAGATATTTGCTAAAAAATATTGTGAAAAAAAGATGATTATAATGTTGTGCTGTATTTATGGTCATTGATGTTTCTTTTGTATCAACTAAGAGTAATATTGATATTTTTTAAATGGTACCTGTGTTTTGTATATATAGTATATTATCTACAGTGATTTATCACACGACGGAGCAATTAATCATATATAAGGAAACTGCCAACAGCCTCAGACACCATCCTGACAACAGCAAAATGGCTGAAAGTGACGAATGAATAAAGCGAAACAAAAAGATGCAGTGAGAGAGGGTTAATATAGATTACAATGTAGTTTTTAAAAAGAATCTTAAGTCCCCCTCCACTCAAAACTCTTGGATGTTTGAGCGTCTCTGTGCAGAATCATGTATGTGCAGAGTTTGTTTTCATCTGCTGAAGGAGGAAAGTTTCTGAGCTCACCTTAAATCTCAGTTAAACTTGAAGCCTCCAGTGCACAAACACTGAGGATGGACTTTACAGTGAAGTTGGAGACATCTTGTGTCCAGCAGCTAAACCTATGAACCTAACCTGTAACTATATTCAGCGTGGAAAATCATATCAGACACACATTATTGTTCTGAGCAGAGGAAACAAACAGGAAACAAACAGCGATCTCCCGTTTTAAAGTCACATGTTTTGTTGATCCATCCGTCTACCCCGTCCACCCTGACGTGGACTTTGTCGCTCTATAATAACGTCACATGATTTCCCCCTTTGCTCCCGTCACACTACAGCTGCTAGAAGGTGTTTTCACTTAAACATAAACGTGTTATTGTGGGTCAGTCAGTGAATTCTGACGTTTTTCTTGGGAGGACAGTCTCTGCTATCAACACAGCTAGTCACAGTTAACACATGTGTTTAGATATTAAGACAACTACTAACATTTTTAACATTTTCTTACTTATTACAATGCTTTTATATTTGGTTATATATTTGCTATTAACAAACAGTTTAGTTGCATTTTATTAGCATTTGCATACAAGTTTTCCAGCCTGATCTCATAAAATATTTGAAATAATATTAAACCAAAACACTGGAAGTTTTTTTATACATAGGAATAAATTACACTAAATCTAATGTTAACCTGTGGGATGTGTTGGAAATGGAGTGGAGATGTTTTTCATTTATTTTTCATCATCTGTCAGTTCAGGATCCTTTTGGTAACCAACCAGTTAAACATGTTCTCTGCATGTGATATTTAAGAGTATCTGGTTGTGTGTTGAAGGTCAGGTGTTCCCTGCTGTCACCAATGTGACACTGACAGAAATCCAGCTCATTAACATTCACGCCGCCAGCTGTTTGATTGGCTATTGACACGGCCTGCCAAGCGTTTGATTGGCTATCACATGAGCCATTAATTTGACGATTGCCGTGTTCCCACCCATCTGTCTCTATGTGTGTCTATATATATATATGTGTGTGTGTGTGTGTGTGTGTGTGCTTTCAACAGGAAATGTCTCCTTTTAAAATGTGTTGTTTTACATACACATGGTAAAAGTGTATATTGTATATGTGAGTTTAAGTCATGTTCAGTGACGTTAACTGCTAGTTTTTATTGCTCTGTCAGACGCTTCAGTAGTTACTGTTTTGTCCAGCCGGAGGCGGAGGCTGTAGGATCGTGATATAAGTCTCTCTGTTCATTCACCCAGCACTTTGCTTCAGAGCAAAACACACTATATGCTCAAAAGTATATATATTACAGCTATATGTGATAGCTGAATATCATCCCTAAACTATGTGCATTAATCTGCTGCTATGACAGCTTCCTCTCCTCTGTTTCAAGATTATTTAACCTATTTAACAACAGTCAGGAGCCCAAATGAAGAGTGAAACCTGTTTTTCTTGCTGTAATCATTCCTCCTGTTCATACTGACCATTAGAAGATCCCTTCATAATGCACTTACAATGGAAGTGATGGGGGACAAAATCCACAGTCCTCCTTCTGTGCAAACATGTATTTAAGTGTTTATCTGAAGCTAATATGAAGCTTCAGCGTCCAAATGAGTCAAATCAAGTAGATATCTTTCAACGTTACAGTCTTTTTAGTGCCAAAGTCCCTCTTTTTGTTACTATACTTCCACCACAGCTCAACAGGGAAACACTGTCTGAGGAAACACAAAGAGGGAATTTGATGCTAAAAAGTAAATAAATGTTAATAAATTGTTACTAAATGGATTTTAGGGACCTGCAGCCCTTTCCAGAAGGTAAGTGGGTGAACAGTACATTGAAGCTGTCTTCCTAAAGAATTAGATAAAGCCAGTGGAGGAAGAAGTATTCAGATCCTTTGATTCAGTAAAAGTACCAATACAGCAATGTCAAAACACTCCAGTATGAAAAATCCTACTACAGTAAAAATACATAAGTATTATGAGCTTGATGTAGTTAAAGTATTGCAGTAAAAGTACATAAGTATTATGAGCTTGATGTAGTTAAAGTATTGCAGTAAAAGTAGTGGTTTGGTCCCTCTGACTGATATATTATTATATATGACATCATTAGATTATTAATACTGAAGCATCAGTGTGTAAGCAGCATGTTACTGTTGTAGCTGCTGGAGGTGGAGCTAGTTTCAACTACTTTATATACAGTTAGCTAGTTTAGTCCAGTGGTCCAGAAAAGTGACTTAAGCTGTCCAATAAATGTAGTGGAGTGGAAGTATAAAGTAGCATCAAATGGTAAAATACCTCAAAATTGTACTTAAGTACAACACTTGGGTAAATGTACTTATGTTATGGTGTTATCACATTTTATTTGTATAGCACTTTTCATACAAATACAATGTCGCACAAAGTGCTTAACACAATAAAAACAATGCAATCAATACAACCCCCCCTCCCCCCCCCACCCCCCCCCCATCCACACACACACGGTAAACGACTGTTATGAATAAAGAACTCAATAAAAACAGGAATCTATCGCTATCATAACTCTCATGAATTTGCAGTGAGGAAACACCAGAGGTAGGATAAAAATTTTAAATTCATTTATAGACATAAATGCTTATAAACCTTTTATAAAGGGTGCCTTATCAGAAAGTGGTAGTGATAAACATAATGCTGAGTCAAAAATGTGACTATGAAACAAAACGCTACACCGAGCTACACCACATGAACGCCGCAGCATTCATCAGACTCTGTTTACATCAAACACGCCACCAATGATTCAGCTGAGCACAGAAACAGTGAGCCTCTGTTTGTTCTGTGTATACTGACCGCAGTATGATCTGTCAGGCTCTATCTGCAGCTATGTCTCTTTCATGTAGCGTGAATATGAATCATGGATGGATTAGTGCTTTCAAGGAATTTGAAATATTGATGTTTGGGTCTCTGTGTGTTCAGCTTTAAGTCTGCTCTCACTCTGACACGTCTCTTTTTTTATTTCTCTGCTGCTGATGCTGCTGCTGCTGCTGCTAGATTGGTGTCAAGTGCAGAGACCACACACACACTCGCACATGTACACTTTCTTCCTAACAAGTGATACACATTCATTACATTTTCTGCCCACTGTGTGTGTTCTCTGCACTTGACACCAATCTACCCTGAGGCAGAAGAGTGTGCCGCCCACTTAGATCTCCCTCTCTTCCTCTTCCTCTCTCGCTCACTCTTTCTCTCCCTGCTGTCTTCCACCTTGATCCAGTTGGCTGAAATAGGACTCTAATTGGGTGTGCAATATCAGAGAGACTGTGTGTGTGTTGAGAGAGAGAGAGAGAGAGAGAGAGAGTGTGTGTGTGTTCACTTTTATCTAATAAAACAAACTAATATTGTAAAGCCCCGCTAGTGGCCCCTGGAGGCAACAATGTTCATTACACCCAGCATTAAGAAAGTGCTGGATGGAACAAGCTGATGATTTTATTAGTCTTGCAGGTAAAAATATAAAGTTTTCCTGATGGTCATTCAGTCATTGAAATAAAAATGGTTCATTGGGAGCATTAATGTGCACGTTAAGTTTTTCAACCTTAAGCCGACGTCATGACATCACTTCCTGTCTAGCCTCTGTTCCATTCAGCGTTTCTTTCATGTGTCTTTCTGAAGAAATGAAGCTGGAGTTTATTTTTCCATATTCTAGGACAACTCAGCTCCACCACAGCAGCTGCAGTCAGCAGATCAAACTGTCGTGATTTTAACAAAAGTTAAACTTTTCCGTTATGCGCACAAAAAACAAACAAACTACAACTTATGTCATCGTGACGACTTGTTGTTCATCCGTATCCATAAAACACACCGACGCTTTCTTCTAGTCATTTTTCAACTTTCTAGTTGTAAACTGTGTACAGCGTTCGCTCCTCTCTCACCACGACCCCTCCCCTCGCTCATGGACTCCCCCAAACATTAAGGGCTTATGGAAAATGGTGTTTGCTAAACATAATTATTGAATCACCAAACGATATTAGATGGTTTTTCAGAAAACTACCGTCTTTATTTAAACATATAAAGAGACATGACATACTGTTGAGAAAGGTTCTGTTCTGTAACAAATGTTAATGAGATTTTGAACGAGGTTTTTCTTCTTCTGGAACTGAAACCAGAAGGAATTGGTAACATTGCTGGATTCATTAAGCTGTTAAAGTGATGGCTTCTTGTCATTTAGACAGGAGACTTTTATGTCAGTGTTCATGACAGGACAGAGACCAAGAGTAGTTAAAAATGTTATGATGCACGGTTCACTGACAGGATGCATCACTGATGGATTTTAAAGCTTATTTTGCTGTTGAAATCTTAATTAATGACCATCATGAGTGCGAGGGATGCTTTCACCCACTCCTCACAGTAAATCCACTGACATCAGCATCAATGTCATCATTTAACATCATTAGAGAGCAAATTCTGCTGCCTGTTTTATGAAGCATTGAATGACGTTAACATTAATTTTCTACTCTCCTTTAATTCCTATTTACTCACATGCTGTGTGTACAATATGTAAAGTGTTCTGATGGGTATTTAACAGTTGGCATGAATATAGAGAGAGAGGAACATTTTGCCCTCATTTGCACACAGGCCCAAAAGGCATTTTTCCTGCATGCAATCATTGGAAAATAAGCAGCTGTGAGATGGTGAATACATTTTTCTGAGTGTCACAACCCCACAAAATGACTCGTTTTATTATCAGAATTTGATCCATTTGGTCTGATAACATTTGGAAAGTCTAGAGAGCCACATGATGAAATTATTTTGTCCCCATTCAAGTGAGCAACGAGCCAACCGGAAGCCTTGTAGTGCACATGCTCTATGGACCCAAAATTGCAGAAGTAAGAGGAAACCCGTGGAAACACGGCAGGCTTCATGCACCACTGAGCAACTTTTATAGGAATGAACAGGGTCCCATCTTTGAATGTGGTATCCTCCACCTTAAAAGACGGGTTCACAATTTTTCAAGTGTGTCTTAAAACAGCAGTCAGGTGTCCATATGAACAGTGAAAGAGGTTTTCCTCGCTGTAATCATTCCTCCTGTTCATACTGGATATTAAAAGATCCCCTTCAAATGTGCTTTAATGGAAGTGATGGAGGCCAAAATCCACAGTGTGTCCACACAGTCATTTAAAAGTAGATGTGAAGCTTATATGAGGCTTCAGCAGTCTGAGTTAGTCATATCAAGTGGATATCTGCCACATTTACACTAAAAAGACTGTAACGTTGAAAGATATCTACTTGATTTGACTCATTTGGACGCTGAAGCTTCATATTAGCTTCAGATAAACTTAAATGTTTGCACAGAAGGAGGACTGTGGATTTTGTCCCCCATCACTTCCATTGTAAGTGCATTATGAAGGGATCTTCTAATGGTCAGTATGAACAGGAGGAATGATTACAGCAAGAAAAACAGGTTTCACTCTTCATTTGGGCTCCTGACTGTTGTTTTAAGACAGACTTGAAAAATTGTGAACCGTCCTTTAAGACTTGATGTCTTATCAGAAAGTGTGAGACATGTAACCCTTTATCAATGATTCCTAATCATTTATCAGTATATATGAATCATTAATCAAGAGGTAGTGTTTCACATGTTCTAAGTCACCAGGTCTGCAGTTATATGTAATAAGTAATTAATGAAAATAAATAATAAAAGTATGCAGTTTTACACAACCTGGCAACTCAAAAATGATGCTTATTAATGACTTATAAATTTTAATAATTATAAAGCATTAGTTAGCATAGCATAAGTTATTTATTAACCATTAAGGCTTAGAAACCCTTAAAAAATGGTGCCGTATCAGAAAGTGGTTCCTGTTTAATATTGCACAGTGTTCACCCTCCAGCTGTCACGTCACTGTCAGCTTTAGTGACACAACACTTGGGAGAATCAGCTGTGGTCAACAATGTGGTCTGATGAGACACTGCTCCAGCTTATCACAGCAGCAGATCCTCAGTCTGTCAATCACGCCATTGTGGGGATGCAGCGTGCCACCGACAGCCTGCGAAATCCACCTGACTGACTGTCAACTGCACATCCTGTTCAGTGAATAGCTAAATGCAGTAGTGGAAACATTTCAGGCCTCATGGCAGAGCTGCTTTTGAAGACACAGTGAAATAAAAAAAAACGTTTTCCCAGGTCGACATGTAATCGCTTTTTTAAACAGTTTTTAGCGTAAATTAGGAATTTAATCAGAAGTAAACACTAAGTTACTTAAGTAAGTAACACAAAAAAATGACTTCATTTAAAGATAATGGTAATGGTAATAATAATAATTGACATCCCTACTTAATTGTTCAGTTATTTCTCGCTTTATGCAAATTATATGTCAAAAAATTATGTTTGAGTATTTGTCTTTGATACAAATGTTGTATAATCCTGCAAAACCCAATTAAAAAGTGTTTTTTTTTTAGTATTTTTGTATCAAAATTCTTGTATTTTCTAATCTTGTAAAAATTTCAAATGTTTTATGCCTCCTCTGGAGCTCATGCCAATCCGAGCTGTAGAAGAGGCCCAACTGTGGTCACGTAACACTGTCTGAGGGAATATTTTTCATATATTTTTTACACATAAAATAAAGAATTAAAAAGTAAAACAAAACAGAAAAACCACGAGGTATCCTTAAGTCTGACTCGGATCCAAGTCTCAAGCCTTCAGCTTTTCTTATGGATGATGCAGACAAACTCATTCCTCCATCGCTCTCCCTCTGGAAACACTTAAAGTTGGGTATTACATCATCGCCTTCCCAACACTACCGCAAACGCCTGACCTTGAGTTTCTGGGTGTTTACACAGAAACTTCACAGAAAACAGTGTTTTTATCCCTTTGAGGGAGTGTGTTGGTAGACAGTGGAAGAAGTATTCAGATCCTTTACTTAAGTATCAATAAAGCACAAATATAGAAATATTATATATATATATATTCATTTTAAAAAGTTAGTACATAAGTATTATCAGCAAAATGTAGTTAAAGTATTGCAGTAAAAGTACTGGTTTGGTCCCTCTGACTGATATATTATTATATATGAGATCTATTAATACCAGTTAGTTTAGTCCAGTGGTTCCCAACCTAGGGGCGGGGCCCCTCCAAAGGGTCAGCAGATAAATCTGAGGGGTCGTGAGATGATTAATGGGAGAGGAAAGAAGAAAAAACTGTGGTATAATTTCTAAGACCTGTGATGTGCTGAAGGGAACAAATGCAAAGCAAAATGATGATTATGATGCATGTTGAGCATTAAGCAGAAATATGCTGAAATATTATTATGGAACATTGTATTAATCATATCTATACTTCCCAAGATCTCATGTGATTTAATGTAAGGGCACATTATGTTGAAGGTAATCACACTCATTGCACTTGATGAAATTTAAAATGTGTTTGCATTAAACTTTATTATTTTTTTAAAAATAACCTTGAGAAAGTGTTTAGACACAAGGGTGTAAAACAGGCGAGAATAACTTTAAAAATAAGGCAAAAACGGAGTTGTGGAAATAATAGTGAAAAATAAACCAGAATAGCCTTTTTTTTTAAAGAGCTGTGCCTGAGACACAGCACAGGGGCAAATTCTGACATGTTCAGACTTGCCTGAAGCTTCCCCGAGATCTCAGGCCCAGTAACAGCAGACGGAAGAGATTTCTAATAGTGTAATTTGCCAGTATAAGGGGTTGGTCAAAAGGCGTAACCTGTGAAGGCCCAACAGTATAAATAAAGGAGCACAGGCCCTTACCAACACTTCAAAAACTGCTCTCCTCCTCTGCCGGCATTAAAGTACCTGCTGCTCTGAGCTCTGACTCCTGGTCAAGCTTTGGACACCAAAGAGAAGTTTTTCCTGAGCTGATTTTTGGGATCTAAAACTTCTTCAAACTGAGATCCAGAGATTTATTACTTCAAAACAAAGTTCTGATACACAAATCTGTTTTCAGTTTTTGGACTTTTTCTCTAATCTTTGATTTTTGCTGAAATATTGGATCATTTGAACATTTATTGAAATGAAACCATGTGAGAAGTTTAGAGGGAAAAATCACTATTTCTGCTTCATCTTTAACAATGTGTTGTATTTTAAAAGCTTGTTATATTATCCATTGTGTCAAATCTTCATCTGAAAAGTAACTAAAGCTGTCAAATAAATGTAGTGGAGTAGAAAGTATAAAGTGACAAAAAATGAAAATACTCAAAGTACAAGTACCTCAAAATTGTACTTAAATACAGTACTTGAGTAAATGTACTTAGTTAGTTTCCACCACTGTTGGTAGGTGGTTCACTCGTGATGGCAGGAGATGTTGTAGGTGAAAAACTAGCGTTCAAACTCTTCCTGACTTCAGCTGAGTGTCAGGTTGATTTGACAGGTTCTGCCCCCGTCCTCTGGATGAAGGCTTCAGTCTGTCACTAATGCAGCCAACAGGTCAGACAGTATGAATAAAATCTACCTCCTCACGGTTTAAGCAGCCTCGGCCGGTGGCAGGTTGTCCTCAGAGCCCCTCACTTGGATCGATGACATCTGGTTGATGCCACTCAGCATATGACAGCTGAGGCTGGTTTCTGCAGACACTGGGTGGAAAGCAGGTATTGATTCTGAGGAACAGATGAGAAGCTTAAAGATAGCAACTTAGTTTTTCGTCATATCAGTCGTTTTATCTTTTGTTTTGTTGGCTTTTTGTGTCTTTTCTTTCTCTCTTTTATGCATTTTTCTTGCTTATTTTCCGCCTCTCTGTTATGAGCTGGAGGCAGCAGAGCCAGATCACATCAGAGACCAGAAAAGAGACCAACAGAGCGCTCAAAGTGTGTGTGACAGCTCACTGTACAAATGTACAACAGATTGCTTCTCTCCTCTCTTTGATAGGTGTTTCTGTCTGTCCTGTCGTTTGTTTTCTCATTTATCTTCATAGCAGTGTGTGTGTGTGTGTGTGTGTGTGTGTGTGTGAAAGTGAACTAAACATGTATATGTGTGTTGTTCATACTGTGTTATTCATTCACATGCAGCTTTCTACAATCATTTATTTTTCTAATTTGTCAGGTATGTGTGTGCTGGAGTTGTCAAACTGGTTTACAACATTGTGTGTGTGTGTGTGTGTGTGTGTGTTGCTCGCTCTGTGTGATGCTGATTAAAAGTGAGAGGTTTTTGATTGCTTCGACCCTCCATGGAATTATCAGCATAGCGCACACACACATACACACACGCACAGGCGTAATTGAGCATTTCTCTTCTACATTACATATAACAGGATCCAATCTTCACCTGCAGTGTCGGCACGCTAATGTGGATCCATTGGGCAGTTTGTGTGTGTGTGTTTTAAGTAGTTTTGGCTTTACGATCGATTTTACTTTTTACGAAACTTTGGTTTTGATCTTAACTACTTTTAATAATAAATAATAATAATAAGTTTATTTAGTATAGCACCTTTCACAGAAACAAAATTCACAAAGTGCTTCACAGGAATAAAAGTTAAAATTAAGACCATAGAAACATACAAACAATAAGAACATATGCAACAAGTTAAAGTTAACAAAAAAAAAATACGCAGGTCCTCAATCCTGCAAAGGCATCATCTCCTGACAGGCTGTAAGTTTAACCCTTATTGATATCAAATGTTCATTAACATCATTAGTGTCATAGTGAATCATAGATCTTGTTACAATACCACACATATAATTAAACCTAAGAGACCCGCCAGATGTCTTATAGACATAAAGCCCTCTAGATTTCAGCCCATCACTCTGACTTCGCCTTCTGCTTTAAAGATGGCCTTATTAAATGGATCATTAGCTAAAAAAACTGTCATTATAAATGATATGATTACCTCTCAGAAATTGGATTGTGTCCTACTAACAGAAATTTGGCTCGATAAAACTTGGTGTAAGGAACTTATTGAGGCCTCGCCCCCTAACTACAGCTTCCTGCATTGCTCTAGGTCCACTGGGAAAGATGGAGGGGTTGCACCAACAAGTAGCTGATTAAAAACTATTTTCTCTAAAGGTTTACCAAGAAAAGGAAGATTAGAAATGGGTCTGTAATTGTTTAGCTCTGAATAATCTAGATGGGATCTCTTGAGGAGAATTTTTACCATTGAAGTCTTCTGTGAGGAAGATGCCTAAAAAAGAGGAGTTTACTTGTTGTTACCTGGGAGGAGCTATGGAGGCAGGATTTAAACAGCTTGGTTGGGTCTAGAAGACTTCATCCTGCTAATTACTCCACTGATGGCATCTTCTGACATCAAATCAAAGGATGACTTCATAGATGGAGGCCCATGGGCAGGGAGATCCCAGGAGCAGTTTGAGTGTCTGTATTTACAATGCCGGCTCGAATAGAAACTATTTTTTCTTTAAAAAAATGAAGCAAATTCTTCACATTTAAGAGTTGAGGTATGATGAAATGGGCTTCTCTCTTTTTCCTGACTGCATTACTGTAAATTATAACTAGATCCTTAAAAATGTCAAAGTGAACATTTTGCTTTTCCTCCATCATCTGAATTCCTTTTTCAGATGACAAATTGCAGCAGTTTTCCACAGTGATCTGCAAATTAATTTTTTTTATTCTTGATTTATCATTAAAATCGTCAAGGTCATCAATTAAGCCAGCGGTGGATGGAGAAAAGGTATCTACCAGATTTGAAAATTTGAAAATAATTGTTAATGTTACGCTTCACAACAACCGTCTCTGGACAGTCATTTGATGTAGGAAGAGTGATGTTAAAAAAATTATCAGAAACAGGGATTTTGGCAGTGGATGAAATGTCAACATCAACACCCCCAGTAATAACTAAGTCCAGTGTATTTCCATGAATGTGGATGGCACTCTGTACATACTGAACAAGACTGAGACATGCAACAAGATCCAGGAAATCCAAAGCCCTCGAATCAGTATGGTCATTGACATGAACATTAAAATCACCAAGTAAAATGATTTCATCATGACTGGTAAGAACAATGGACAAGAAGCTGCTGTCATGTTTGGGGGCTGATAGACAGTCACAGTCTATCTTTACTATCAGGACTTTCCCAGCCTCTCTCAAGTGTGCGGCCTTTTTTAAAATCCTGAAGAAGTTGTATACAAACAGTTCAAATTTCTAAGTGATAACAATGTCTTTGATATGTATGAATCAAGTTTTCAATCACATCATAGCACCGAAACAGCTCTAGTTAAAGTCTTCAGTGATCTTAAATTAAACAGTTCTTATATTACTGGACCTCACAGCTGCCTTCGACACCATAGACCATGAAATTTTGATTCACATTCTCCATCGGATGACATCACCGGATTGTCAGCCTCCGTTTTAAACTGGCTCTCCTCCTAATGCTCAAACACAGGAGTTTCTGTGTGTCCATTCACAAGAGTTCCAAATTCTCTCTGGAGTCCCACAAGGGTGAATCCTTGGCCCACTACTTTTTAATCTATACATGATCACACTTATCAATATCATTAAGAATCATAACATATCGTATCATTCATACGTAGACGACACACAGCTCTATATCTCTCTTTCTACTAATGACTTTAGCCCAGTTGACAACCTGATAAAATGCATTACAAACAGATTATTAGATAGCAAATAACTTCATACATCTAAACATGAATAAAACTGAAATTCTTTTTGTTGGCCCCAAAAAACAGCAGCAGGAAATAACTTCATACGTTTTATCACGTACCCTAAAAGCCAGTGAGCAGGTCAGAAACCTGGGTGTCATCCTGCATGTCGGCCTTCACATCAAATATTACAAGATCATCACTCTACCACCTGAGAAATATATGAAGAATAAAAAGATTCATATCACCAACCGATTCTGAGAAACTTGTTCATGCATTCGTTTTGAACAGAGTAGATTACCGTAATGCTCTTTTCACTGGATTATCAAAACATTCAATAAGAAGACTTCAACTGACAGAACGCAGCCGCCAGAGTTCTTATCGATATAAGCAAACATCATCACTTTACTCCAATACTTAAATCACATCAATGGCTTCCCATTCAACAGATAATTCACTTTAAAATCCTCCTGTTGGTTTTTAAAGCACCACATGGTTCAGCTCCCCAGTATATTTCTGACCTGCTCACTGACTACACCCCCATCAGACCTCTCAGGTCTTCAGACACTGGCTTTCTGGTTGTACCCAGAATAAGATCAGGAGCTGGTAAAAGTGCATTTAGCTACTGTGGATCTGCCCTCTGGAATGATCTAAAACTGTATCTACATCAGTCTGTTTGTCTATTAGCCTATTAACAGTGTTTGTGTGTGAGTGTGTGTGTGTGTGTATTGTGGGTATGTATGAATATGCTGTCTCTTTATTATTATTATTATTGTCATACCACTGCATTGCATATGCTTGATGTTTTTACGTCTCTTTTTAAATGTAAAGCATACTGAGTTTCTTTGTAATGAAATGTGCTCTATAAATAAAGATGTCTCACCAATCTGGGAGCTCAATGCCGCGCTAACAAACTAACACTTCACTGTTTACTCTCCATATTTAAATTTATGTAGATGAGGCCAAGTAAAAGATGAATGAGCTTGTTTGTGTTTGGATGCTGGTGTCTGAGTTCTCAGTCGTCTCCCAGTAAGACTTGTTTCAAACTGGGATTGCTGGGACTCTAAAAAGGATCTTTAAACCAGCTTCATGTAGAAAAGGTGTTTTTTTTTTTCCTGGTTTGATCAAATCGGTGACTTTATACTACACGATTATTTGCAGCTACAAAATATTTATGGGATGGCTTCAAAAGATGAGTAAAGGGAGTTCAGATGGTTTTACCTACCAATTCATCACTGGATGTGGGGACCTCATCCGTAAAAACTGCTTTCCAGTGAGTTGGCCAATCCACACCCTCCTCTGACTGGACCTGTTGGCTGTCACCACACCTGCTCTGCGATCTGATGGCAAAACATTTACACACAGATAGAAAAAGGCTGTCTGACAGAACGAAATGACATATTGCACCTCTCAGATGTTTTTAGGATGTTTATGGGCAGGAAAAAGACATATTCCTCATCCCAATACTTAAAATAACAGTATACATACCTACATTTGTTTGTAAGTGGTGGCACATGATAAATAACCAACAATCTAAGTTGCCAGTTTGCCCAATTCAAGTAGCCTACTGGGCTGGGCACCTGAAAGCTTAAATCCTAATTATGTCTCTTAAATATGTCTCTAACTTCAAAAAACACTCAAAGTTAAAATTAGAAATAAAGCATCCTTGGTTACAAAATTAATTAATGTAGTTTAACAGTCTAAAACCCAGTGGCAGAAAAAAGAGACTTTCATGGCCTTCAAAAGAACAAATGCCTCAGACACAGACATCTCAGTGCATCCAGTAAAGACATGTATTTAGCCTACTTTAGCACAAAGACTGGAAGCAGGGGGAAACTGCTAGTGCAGTGAAAAAGCACAAATAACAAGAACATCTTATCAATCTGTCTCTAATGGTGAACAAGAGGATTTCCTTTGAAGAATAACCACTGTGACGCGAACATATTCCAAAACTACAAAAAGAAAGCAGATTATAAACCCTCAGAGGGGCATTAATTGCCACTTTATCCATGTAATCCCATTAATCCCCAGTCCTTTGTCATTAGTTTGCAATTATTGCTGCAAGAGTGCGCTAATTATTTAAACTTTCTATAGAGAAACCACAAAGCAACAGGTGTTTATACACTGTTTGTTTCTTTATTGGTGGGACTGGAGCTGGTTGGAGGAAACTAAAGGAAACAAACAGACAAACAGGCAGTGTGTTCATTATTCTAATTTCCTCCTAATGGCTGCATGGTTGATGCATCACCATCTGGCGCACACACACACACACACTGTGATAATGCAGCCATTGAATCTAATGACAACGCACCGCTTGTCGTAATGAGACTCCAGTTTGTTTCACAGGAATCCAAAGCAAAGCATGATGGGTAAACTGGCTCATTGGCGCTAATTAGCTTCTTGTCGCCGTGGAAACAACTCGAATGTTTGTCCTTACAAGCGGTTTACCTCAAAGGATGGATGCTTTGAAAGAAAACAAGCCACAGTTGTGGTCCGGCGTCTCCTCGGCTCAGCTGAGAGTAAATGTGATGTTGTGCTGCCAGACAGTAAATAAAGAGAGCGCCGGGTTGCCGGGTCATCAGTGAAACTCTCTGTGGAAATTGGGTTGTAACTCAGCGCGGTGAATCATGTCAAGTGTGTGTGAGCGTGGATGTGCGCATGTGTGTGTATCTGTGTCGTGCTCAGACAGAGGCACTTGAACTAGGCTGCCCCTCTGGTGCCCACAATGCATCTGGAGCTAGCAGGGGTGTCTGAGTCTGTATGTTTAAACCCGATGATACCTCAGTGTAACACACAGCTGCTTCGCTGTGACCCCCTCCGCCGCCTGATGATGGGTAAACGGCGCGCTGTTGGTGCTCACAGTCGGAACATACGGGCGTGGATGTTTTGGCATCAGGTCCTGGTGTTACCATGACAACAGCAGCCGCCAGCACCAGCTCAAACGGTTCCAAAGTCACCTTAAACAGAAAGAGAGGTGATGATTATTGTTATATGAAAGTTAAAGTCAGATAAACTTTGAAATCCATGTTTGCACAGAAGGAGGACTGTGGATTTTGTCCCCCATCACTTCCATTATAAGTGCATTATGAAGGGATCTTCTAATGGTCAGTATGAACAGGAGGAATGATTACAGCAAGAAAAACAGGTTTCACTCTTCATTTGGGCTCCTGACTGTTGTTTAAAGAAATTGTGAACCTTTCCTTTAAGACATTATTGTCTTCAAAGTACATTTTTTTTTGTTTTTGTTTCAGTTATCTCAGTTGTATCTTATAATCGCATCTTAATTATCTCATGATTACATCAGATCAGTGTTAACTTGAGATATTGAACTTTTTTTTTTTTTTAAATACCAACTTTTATCTCATTATCGTATCCATTATGGTAATATCTTGAGATTTCAGACTACATCAAGATTTTTTATTTATCATCAACATTTTAAACTCATGATCTCACAATTTTAGCAAGTTTAGCTGTCAGGAGCTAATTTCAATGCTTCTAATTTCACTGCTTGGAGAAAAACAGGGATGTTTGGGAGTGTTTAAAGCAAGTGGTAGCTTGTAATTTGTGTGTTTCTTTTAGTTTGTGTATGACAGTTGTTAGTTTGTGTTTTCTTTTAATTTCCTTTGAGTATTTGAGTTTGGTGAAATCAGCTCAGCTCGGCTCAGTTCAGCTTGTTCTGATCTTTCAGTCAAACACGTCAACAACAAGACTGTTTACTGTTACTGCAGCAACACAGCAACCGTTCTGCTGACTGAAGAAATACTGCAACATCTCTGTGTGTGTGTGTGTGTGTGTGTGTATGTATGTTCAGGTCATCACAGAGATAGTAGAGCAAACTTGGCTATATGAAGGCGAGAGAGAGAGAGGAATACATTAATGTAACGTTCAGGGTCGATTGTTACACAGAGGTGAAAATGTAGTTATTCAGCTAAAACACACACATACACACATACACACACGCACACACTTTCCTTCAGGCAGCCAAAGTCACACTGCCTTTTTGCTTAACCTCTATTATATCCCTGTGTGTGCACATGCATACACACACACGCATGCGCACACACACACACACAAGCTCTTAGTGCAGTGTTGAAGGCGTGGGCTGTTTCTTCAGGTTACATCTCTGCAAAGATGATGGATGGAGGATATAAAATCCATCTCTGCAGGCCATTTAGAAAAGAAATGAACACAGATAGATAGATAGATAGATAGATAGATAGATAGATAGATAGATAGATAGATAGATAGATAGATGCAGTAAGAAGATTTATTATAAGGTTAGTTATATTCTGACCTTTATCTAACCAGGATTTTCTCCTGAGATGTAAATCAGTGTGTTTTGGGTTGTGGTCGAAATGGCAGCTCAATGATGTTCGATGAGCACTGACACAGGAAAGGAGAGGAATACAGACAAGAGGAAAAAAGCATAAAACCAAAGAATTAAAAGTAAAAATTAAAAGATAAATGTTGAATACTAAAAAAAGTATAAAACCATTCTTGCCATTTCAGTCTTTAAATGTCAGAGTTTATGTGAGTTTACTGTATGTGTGAATTGAATACGTTTCAATGTGAGCAACGACTTTATGAATCTACTTGATAAACATACAGACGAGAGGAAAAAGAGACTGGAGGGAAATAACAGGAAGAACCAGAGTTTCAGTCAGAAGTTGAACTGAACACAAACTGGCTACAGTAGCTTACAGCTAACGTACAGTCTAACATCATCTGTCTGAAATACAAGGGAACCTAAAAATATAGCTGTTATATGCAGACAAGAGTGTAACAACAAACTCTATGTTACTGTGGCAGAAACTAGAGAAAAATATCAGAAAGAACTGGAGTTGCTGGTATATTCTGAGATCAGTCGGAGGCTGAGCTATCACACAAACTGAGCACAAGCACACTTTGAGTCAGTGTGTACTTTAGATAGCTACAGCCTTCAGAAACAGCCTCGCTGTTAAATTTACTTGAATAAAGTAAGGTGCAAATTCGCTTCAGGTTTAGAGTGAACGCACCTTAACACCTACTGTAATGTAGGATGTGACGTGTGCCTGTCAGATCATCAGACAGCAGAATTGGGGGGCAACAATTTTTGTAACTTTTCCAAAACCAACATTCAAACCCGCTTCACACAGTGATCGGCCAGGTGTGCAGAGCTGAGAAAGTTGGCAGGATTTGAACTTCTCCCTTAATCCCTCTTTTTTAATTCTTTACACAACTATTTCCATCACTTTTATCTGTGCAATTGAGTGTGACACTATGAATGCCTTCCAGGAGAGACTTTATGAAAGTGTGTGCCGTTAACTCCGTATCCAAATGATTATCACTGCTCGCCCTGCTCTATGATGACTGGATTTTCCCTGCGCCTTCATGTGTGTTCGATCAGAACAGCTGCAAAAACATAGTCTGACAATGCGTTGTACAAACTAGTTTGCTTCAAGCATAATATCTAATATATCCTGAGTGAAAGACGGCGGTGTGGCTTAAATGTTAATGTGCTTCAAGTCACTGCAGACTTTTTTCTGTATTAAACCAAGATCACAATCTTTCCCTGACATTAACCAAGTGCTGTCAGAGTCTAAACATAACCATAAAAAGTTTAATGATGCTACAGTTTCCTTAACAGATAGAATGGATAAAATAAAAGAACTGCTTTGTTTCTAAACGTTTCACTCATACGTTCAGTATCAATATTTTTGCAACTTGCCAAATACGTTTTCTCATTATGTTGAGAGAAAAAACATGATTCAGCAGCATTACGTTTCTAGGAAAACATATTTGCTGTCACAATTTAGTGAAATTCTGTTTCTAGGAAACAGAATTTGTACAGTGTGTAAAGCAGACGCCACTGAGCACGCGGGCGGGAACACAGAGGTAGCAAAACAAGCTAGCAGAGCTGTAAACAGAACTATGTTCCTGCACATGCTCAGTCTTACACAGAACTACTCTCCGGAGACTGAAAACACGATCGCTGCTGTTAGTCTTTGGGGCCGTTCCTAAACAAACTTACATGACCAAACTCAATTCATTGTTGGTTTGGCTCCAAACATGAGATTTGTTGACAATAAGAAAAATGCAGAAAATCAGCAGACTGATCCTTTTAACAGTGGTGAGGAACAATCAAGTTAATGGAAAGAATGAGATCATTCACATGTGGTCGACCAATGAGGTGAGAGCTGTGTCTGTGAGATTTGGTGCAGCAGAAGGTTTAAATTTAAAAGTGAAATGTTCCAGCAGTCTTAGGAGAAGCCAACAGTTAATGCAGCAAATGAACAGCTTTACTGAAGGACTGGTCACTACTGCAGAGTGTGTGTGTGTGTGTGTGTGTGAGAGAGAGAAAGAGAGAGAGACAGATCAGTATTGGATTTTGAGTCGTTTATATTCAGCAGGGGTTCGCAGAAATTCACTGCTACAGTACAACACACACACACACACACACACACACACACACACACACACACACACACACACACACACACACACACACACACACACACACACACACACACACACACACACACACACACACACACACACACACACACACACACACACACACACACACACACACACACACACACACACACACACACACACACACACACAGCTCCTATATATAACTCCATTAGAGGTTATTGTTCATTGGCGCATTTCTGTGGCCGCTTTTGCTGAATAAAAACCTCTGATTCAATTCAAAACTTTATTGTCCCGCGAGTGAGATTTGGTTTGCAGAAACAGTTTACGATGAAAACACAATAAAAACAATAAAAACACATAAAATCGGCCACAGCAGATGCAGAGCAGTGTGATGCGATCAGAGATGAGTGGAGGGAAAGTGAGGAGAGTTAAACCTGCCCAGTCAGAATCTGGTTTAAAACAGTTACAGCGAGCGTTGAGCCGAGAGAGGAAACCTGCTGAAATAACATTTAAACGTGATTACAGAGGCTGGGGCCCTGCTGGAGCCCCTTAGAGACTGCAGAGGTCATTACACACAACAACATGAAAGAAGATACACAACATACTTATGAATAGTGCAAACATTTCTTGGAGCAATGTTTTTTGAGAGCAAGTCAGCTATTTTGAATGTCAGAGAAGGAACTCTGGTAAAATCTAAATCCAACTTGGGGTTTTGGTGCGCCATGAACTGAAATACACATTTGGATTCCACCAAGTTCCTGTTAGAAGAGAACGTTAAAGGGGACAAATTCTGCTTTTTCTGGTTTTCTGTTATTTATATCAAAGTTCTAAAACTTGAGGTGAACATATGTAGAAATGCTGCCTGCAAGTCAAAAACCAGGGCTTAAACCTGCTCTGAACACTCCTTTTGCAACGGTTTTTTTCTACCTTGCTGATGAACTGAGGGGCTGCATAAAGGGCCAGTATAAGATAAATAAGGAGTTTTTAACTGTAAATCATGCAAAGATATTCCAGTAGAGCCCCAGAATATAAATATAGAGCTGCAATTATGCAGAATATATCCTCTTTACAATGACTCTATGTCACTTTGCTCACATGTGGTGACATGTTGAATTTCCCTTCAATTCTTCAAAAGTGCAGAGGACTCACTGAGATCTGCTCACAATCAGTCAGCTGCTGCAGACAGTCAGCTTTGTTGTGTCAGTGTTTTCAAAAAATACAATAATAACAAAGCATATTGAGATGGCCGTCAAGGTAATAAGGATCCAATCAGCTCACTAACGAATTTAAACACATTGGAACACTGTATCTCATTCATGTGTCAGAATTATTTATCAAACCACAAATGTTCTTCAGAACCCAATTTATTATTAAATTATCAACAACTGCAATAAATAAATAAAGCTGATTTCTTGGCCATCACTGGATTACACAGTGAAATTGGTGCTATATAGAATTCACTCATCAAAGGATAAATAAACTCAATATCAACAAGCAGATGGTGTTTGATGCCAGCTCAAAGTACAGGATATAGGTGTGGTCAGGTTCAGGGAAAGATCATGTTTGGGTTAAAATGGTCACTTTGTTAAGGTTAGAGAAACATGGTGTGGGTCGTCATGGCTACAATAATAACCACGGGGTTAAGGTTAGGGGACGATCATTTATCATTTTTAAAAAACTGTCACTGTTGGGTTGATGCCTCCATCCACCCCTCCTCCTCTGAATGAGGACAATTGTCAACATATATATAAAGTACTGTGCAAATTTTTTAGGCACTTTGGAGGTTTAGATTCATATCCATAAAGCAACACCATCAGGGAGGCGTCTGATTGGTCCCAAATGTATTCTGCAGCATGACAACAAGCCCAAACATACAGTCAATCATAAAGCAACAAGAAGAACAAGGAGTCCTGCAGCAGATGGTTTGGCCCCCACAGAGCCCTGATCTCAACATCATGGAGTCAGTCTGGGATTACATGAAGAGACAGAAGCAGCTGAGACACTGAAATCCACAGAAGAACTGCGGCAACTTCTCCAAGATGCAGGAACAACCGACCTGCCAAGTACCTGAAAACCTGTGTGCAGGTGTACCGAGGAGACCTGCTGCTGTTTTAAAGGCAAAGCTGCTCACAGCAGATACTGATTTACTTTATGTTTCTGCTGTTTACTCAACTAGTACGGAGTTAATTGATGCATAAAAACTATTTATAGCATTATTTTTGAACGCTTCCTCACTTTATTTTTAGTGCCTAAACCTTTGACATCATCTGAACTGCATCACCGCGCCGGGTCAGAATCACTACGGCCGCTAGATGGCATCTGTCACTCAAACTTAACTATATGTCGTTTTTGGGCGACGTACATTACGACCTGTCAATGAAATCTATCTGCTCCTGTATATTCATTGTTTATTTTCACATTCACTGACAGACCTGTTAACCAATCCTTGCAGACATATTTAATAGGTTCATTTATGAACCATGATGTCATCCATAGCAAGGGGGTGAACCCTTAAGAGGAAACACTAAGCTACAAACTTTGAGTTCCACTTAGGAGGACTCATGATGATGAGATCCTCTGTGAATATGGAACTGCAGACATTTTTCAGCACAGAAGTTTAGAATTTATTTATTATTTCCATAAATAGAAATATGAAATCATTCAAGTTATAAATGACTAACTTTTTCAGTGTGTGTATGAACCGAAACAGTAAATAGTGATGAAGCAGCAGAGTTCAGTTCAGTCAGCTAAATGCTAATTACACGTCCAAACCAAAACTGCACTTATCAATCCTCCTTTCCTCCCTTCTTCCTTCTCTCCTTGTCTCCTCTCCTTCCTTATCCATATTTCTTTCATCCACCTTCTTTCCTTTCTCTTCTACTTCCCTCACTCCTCTTCTTTCCTTCAGACGTTCTCTCCTTGTTGTTCTCCCCTCCCTTCCTTCCTTCTTTACCTGTTAGCCTCCTCAACCTCTTTTTACTCTCCTTTCTTCTTCTGATCCTCTCCTGCTCTTCCCTACTTTTCTTCTTTCTTTCCTTCCTCTAGCTTTGCTCCTCTGTTTTTGCCTGTTTTCCACCTCTGCTCCTTCCATCTTTCTTTTACTCCTTCACTCCTTGACTTTCCTTCTTTCTGTCCCTCCTCATCTCCTGTCATTCCCTCTTTTACTCATCTGCTCATTTTCTGCTCCTTTCATCTTTGCCTCCTCCTTTCACTGCCTTTTTTCCTCTCCTTCCCGCATCCCTTTTGTACATCCTTTTTATCTCAAGTCATCCTTCTATTTCATCCCCCCATGTTTCTACCTTCTTCCTCTCTCCTCATCTCTCCTTCCTTCCCTGCTATTCTCCATTATTATTCCCTTCTTCTATCCCTCATTTTTTCAGCCTCTTCTTCTGTTTTTCTTCCACATTTTTCATCTGTTGGCACTTCATTATAACTTGCAAACAATATTTTCCTGCTTTTCCCTCCTGCTTTATCCCTCCATCACTCTGTGACTATGCTTTTCCTCTTTGCCTCACTTCCCCTTGTCCTTATTTCTCTTCCTTCATCTCTTTCCTCCCTCCCTCCTCTCCTCCGTCCTTCCCTCCTTCCTCCTTTGAAGGCAGAAATTGATTCGATCACTAATTGTGCTGAAACAAACAGAAGTTGATTAATTCATGTTTGTGCTCTCGCTCTGATAAATGAGTCAGCTCGTGAAAAAAACAAACTTGTTAACATGAGAAGAGAGAGAGAGAGAGAGAGAGAGAGAGAGAGAGAGAGAGAGAGAGAGAGAGAGAGAGTTAAACTCTTTGAATTGTGAGCAGTAAATGGGATCACTGCCTCGCTTAGCCTGCAAGCTAATTAGAATTCACTGTGTGTGTCCATTTGTTGGTATTCACTGTGTGTGTGTTTATTTTCATTATATATGTGTGTGCGTGTGTGTGTGTGTGTGTGTGTGTGTAGTCATTGATCAGACTGACAGAGACTTATTATGGTGTCACTTTATGTGACCCCTTTTGACCCCGCTGGCGGTAAAAGTGTGTTTATGCGTGCAGTGAGTGTGTGTGTATGTGTGTGTATTTATATATGTTTGTGTACGTTTGTCCTGCTAATGACTTGTCAGCTTCCACCACAAGTGCTAAAGGTGACGCTTCCTCCCTGGAGACACACACCCACACAAACACACACAAACACCCACACAAACACACACACACAGAATACAAAAGTACCCATTATTTATTCTGGCATCGCTGCCTCTCTAACACAAACACAAATATCAACAAACGCTGGAGCTGCGAGAAGAATTTATATTGAAAGAATTAAATGTTTACAGTCCAATCCAGGAGTGTCCTGAACTGTCCGGCTGCAACTTTACTGTTTTGGTTCACTCTCAGCGCTCTCATAGCATCATTTTGGGCCGCAGCAGGCAGCTGTTTTCAGAGAAAAAGCTGTAAAAAGCCACTGTACACTACCTGCTCAGCACCAAACAGCAAACAGACACAGTTAGCTGTAGACTAGCTAAAGAGCAGATATTTCAGATGATGAAGGTGGCCTACCTTTAAGAAAGTACTAACTTTAACCCACACCAACCTTAGCAAAGTGATCATTTTAACCCAAAATATGATCTTTCCCTAAAGCTAACCGAGTGATTTTTGTGCTTAAACATAACCGGACCTTAGCCACAGCGTCATCACATCATGAAACATCATTATTTTTAACAGTGATGTGTGACAGTCTTCCAGAAAACAGACAAATGATGTCCTGCTGATTACTGCCAACAGATTAAAAAATGCTCATATGTGTAATTCTGGAGTCAGATGGTCAAATGATGTATTTGGTGGTTTAATTTGGGGGATTTGTTTCTATCCCAACATTAACATTAACAGACTTAATGCGCCACAAGAATTAGACACAGCTCTGTAGGTGTTTTGTGTGCATTTGTATAATGAATAATTGTAGTCCTAGTTAGGGGTGTCGCAATACAGCGGTATTGACGAACCGTGATATTTAAAAAATGAAATATTGATATCATGTTAATAATACACATATGATAATAGTGTGTAAATAATCCAGCGCCTTTTAAAACCCCTTAACGTCCGGCGGCCCGTCCATGGGCTGTCACACTGTTAACTACACAACTCTGCTATGTACACAACTCCTGTCTCTAAGTGGGAACTCATGCTACACATCTTTGGAAAGCTCAGATTCCTGTGATTGATACAAACCATTTCAAGATACAATCACAACAGCAGGTACAACCAGCGTCTCTGTCAGACCACCAACAAACAAACAATTACAAAATTCAGGTTACTCACCTATGAAGCCTCATATTACTCCACTGACTGATACAACTCCAACAAAAACGGTCTTTTTACGTCAGCAAAGGTCCAGTCGATCCAATCCAGTAAAATATTTAGTCCAAAACACATTATTACATCCATAAATATCCACGAATGGCCGTTGCATCATTTCAAATTAGCCGGCAGATGTCCTAATCTTCCAGCGTATTCTCCATCAGAACTCGCGTTAGCATGTGAACATTAGCCACATCTTGGTATCAAAATGGCGGCTGCGCGCTGACCTTTCGATTGACACGTCATTTGACCCAATAGGAGCTTCCACATGTCCTGTCCTCAGCCTACAATAGCCAACCAGAGTCCGCGCTGAAAGGAGGTGCCTGCCCCTCTTCTTTCGTGTAAAGATCTAGCCAATAGGAACAGAGTCTGCCGATGACTGGCGCTTCAAATAGCCAATGAAAGTCCGAAAATGACCATACGCTGATTTATTGCTTTTTATGAAGCCACAACATGGAAATTATGTAAATATAAATAGTTTGCTGTGATTAACTTTTTATATGAACTGTTTTTCCATCACATCACTTGTTTTGACTCTTTTATAGGCAAAGTTTAGTTTGAACAGGGGAACAAAGCACGATAATGTGTTTATGCTTCAGTTACTCTGAAGCAGGAGTTATTTGGTGTCTCTAAATGGCCTTTTTTTGCAAGACGCCTAGACATACCCTTAGACAAACCTGTAAAATATTCATTTTCTGTGGTATTGTTATTAAATTTGAACTTGGACTAGGTGAGACTCCATGCTGTGGTCCCATTGTGTTTTCCAGCTGATAAGTCACAGCTATAGGTCATCTGCAGGCATCTGTTTGCAAAAATAAAATTTGTTTGCGGAAATAAAAACCTTCAGTGTGGTCAAACTTCTTTCAAACTTTGTACAGTTATGGTTACCGACTCCACCTCCCTACACTTATATTTTGAGTATAATTTATTTGCCAGAAAAGAGGCAAAACACACAATAAACAAAGATGATTTGACTGATCTGACTGCATTTTTTTCTAATTTTCTATAGATATTGTACTTGCAACCAACAAACAACCACCAACCAACACCCTACAAATCCTCCCGAACACAAAAACATAGCAACACTCCAGGAACTACCCAAAATGCTCTGGCAACCGCTGAGTAATACCATAGAAAATACCTAGTAAACACCCTAGTAACCACATATGATGCTTTAGCAACCACAGAACGACCCCTTTGTTGTTTTTGTTGTTTGTTTTTTTTTTGTATTTACAACCAACACACTACCAACAAGTTAGCAAACCCCCAGGAACTACACAGAAGGCTCTAGCAACCACTGAGTAACATCATAGCAGCCACCTAGTAAACACCCTAACAACCACCGAGCCAGACGTACTATCCCAATCATATCAGTTTTATATATACAGCCCAAAATCATAAATTTGACTCTGAGGACTTTAAATCTTCAGTGTCTACAATCTTCATTCAAACATTTTATACCTCCTATTTTAAACCCTAAAAAACATCCTGAATACCCTAGCAACCATTTAGAAAACACTTAAGAACGAAAAAAAAGTTCCACAATTGGAAAGAAAAAAATCTGTCCGATAAATAAATAAATAAATGTTATCAGATGTCAATCAAAGAACAGCGATTGTTCTTTTTTGGCTTTCACACCAAAAGGAAGGCAATACAGAGAACAGAAATAATTGAAGTGAACTCATTTGAGCAGAACAGTCGGATCCTCTGCAGCCTCTCTGTCGCTTTCAAGTCGAGATGTTCAGCGCTGCGTGACGACCCCCGACCTTTAGACAGCCGACCTCTCTCCACTGCTTTCTTTCTCCTTTGCTCTCTCTCTCTCTGTGACTTCCACTCCTGTGCGACTAACCTTGTTAAATAAAGCTTCATCTAAAATAACTCCATCCTGCCTGTCTGCTCTCCTCCGCTATAAATCCTTCATCAAACACAGAGAGAGCCAATCAATATCAAACCACCAACACTGAGAAGAAATCAGCGTGCATGTGTGTGTTCTCTCTGCTTTATCATGTGAGTGATAGTACTGTTGACATTGCTTTATTAGCTAAATAAAGCTCAGTCGAGGTACTTTACTCTCATTTATTTGACAATGTTTTATTACCTTCCTTTGTTTGCATTTTTCTTATTCATATTTATGTTTGTAGACATTTGGAGATTTATAAAGAAACTATGTCTTTGTTTTTGTACTTGTAACTTTCCGCTGCGTTCACTCAAATGTGGCACCTTGACAGCTTCCTTTGTGTAATACTGAATTATTTATAACTTTATCAAAGTGCAAATCTGAATTACTTGAAGTATACGAAGACCTGAAAAGTAACAAAGGGTTACTGATTGAGAGCTGTTATTATGATGTAATATTGTGTATCATGTATCAGTGACAGCCGCCGGTTGTGACTGCAGCACGACTGGGAGAACCCTCAGGTGTGGCTGACTCAGCTGCAAGTCTGTCTCATTGCAGCTAATGTTAAGATAACCAGCGGAGGCGAGTTAAAGTGCTTCTCTACACTGATTCTGACAGGCTGTAACTGTGATTATGGCTATCTAGCTGTGCCTAATGCAAGGTTGACGACTAAAGGAGGCAGAGCTTTTCCTGTCAGAGCACCACTATTACAGAATGACCTGCAAATTCACTTCTTCTTTTAGGGCTTTCTTACAATCTTTACTTACTGATTGATTTGTTTTTTATGTCATATATGTGGGAATGCGTGTGTATTTCACATTTTATTCTGTCCTTTTTTCCTTTTATGTCTGCCTTGTAAAACACATTGTAATTGCTGGCTTTGATAAGTGTTATATAAGTTATTTATTATGATATTATTATTATATAGCCATGGGATGGCTATAGCTTCAGAGCTCGGCCTTTTGAGTAACAATAAGCAATAAACAGCTCACGTAAAAAGCTAGATCATCTCATATTTCTGTAGTATCCGTGGAGCGTTACCCAAAATTGGCAGTATGATGTGTAATTTAATATAATATAAAGAACTGACCCAACACAATAACTATGGATGAGGGGGAATGCAAAAAGCACTGCGAGATAATGTAGAAGTGCCCATATTGAATAGTTTAAGACATTTTTTCAGCAATTCTTCTCAGGAAGACAGTTTGAAACATCTTTTATTACATCTCTGACAAAGCATGATGGAGGACAAAGACTGACAGCAATTCACTTTTTACAGCAGTAAGCCGGCACTCTGGCTCGTGAGGAAAAATAAGAAAAAGGTGGATCCACAAACAGATGATGCGGTAGGAGGGCAGAAACATTTACAGTCTGGGGAAACCTCAGACTTGTAAATGTAATGAAGATGAACAAAGCCTCCTCCCTCATGTGCTCGTCTTGTGGACATAACGTTACAGAGGTCAGCAGCCTGCAGCGCTGCTGTGATCACAGCTGCTCAGAGTTGTTTGTAAGGAGTGTTCAGTCCCTGTTCACATCATTAATCTTACATGACAAACTGCTGCTCTTACAAGTATTAAACACATCAGGCATGAAGGGTAGTTAACTACTACTTTAGGAAAAAATCATGTAAAGCATGAAACCTCTGGTGTGTACATGTGTATACTGTACTGTATTTATCTTCAACAGTGCTGCTTCGTTGTTGTACATCTTGTAATACGGTTATGAAAACTGTTAATTATTAATTATTATTATTAAGAAGCAGATGTAAATGTATAAATTATTATATGAATTGTCTGTAAAATAATACAATCTATAGTTGATGTTTCATGTGTCTCAGGTTATTATACAGGCAGACAGAAACAGAAGTTATACTTCAAGTTCATTGGCATATAAAATGCTGATTGATGCCACATATTAAATCTGCATGTGGGACGATATGAACCTAAAGTTATTTATTGTGTTCAGTTTATTATCCATAAGAAAAGAAAGGAAGAAGAGTGCTCATAAAACAACAAAATAAAAAAGTCTCATTTTAAAATATGAAGAATAATAAAAAATAATATCAAATCAACTCAGCCGTGGAGAACACATTAAACCATAAAAACAGAATGTGTGTTACATTGCATCACTATGCCATGAAAGATGATTCTAATAACTTTGTTTATTAATAACAAGCAGTCAGACGGACAGTTTGGAGACATTTCATTTGTTGTTGCTGTGGAAACCAGCCAGCTTCTTTTCTGTGATCGGGTAGCAAAAACGAGCAAACTTCCAAACCAACAACAACGATGAGTGTTGTAATTCTTCAGCGAGACTCAAGAAGATCCTTCAGGTTAAGATGTTTCCCTGCGTCCAGATGTTCCCTCGGCTCAGTATTCTGCACTTGTAGACTGGACGTATATTCACTCACTCAGATCCAGTGATATCAAGGGCCAGCAGCTCGGTGTTTTATTTGATCTTTACTGTTGTTTATTAATGTTTTAAACTGGGAAATAAAGCTAATTTTAGCGCATACTGCCAAAAGAATGGAGCCTGTCAAGACGTAGACAACTCCTTATAAGCTGTAAGCTGAAATCACAGTGTGGGTGGGCACAGAGAAAACCAGGTGGGCCTAGTCCATCCAAGACCCATCATACTTTATAGGTTCTGAAATAAATATGTTAACCACAATAGGCCATTACAACTATAGTTGCCTGAATGCACCACAGTTTAATCATACAAGCCTTATACATCATCAGAGGTAATGTTACAGGCACCAAGACCAACATTAACAGCATTGCATAGCCTGGCACAGGCCATATATTCACACACACACACACACACACACACACAACAGCATCATAAATAAAGTGTATGGATAGAGGCATACCGGCACCAACATGACATTTGAACGGTGGCCACATCGGCCACACACATATATGCATGCACGCTAACACACACACACACACACACACAGATGGCAGACGCAGCAACATCAGCATTAAATCTAATTGTATACCCAACAAAAACTATACCCAATTAACTATAATATTGAAATAGGGAATAGGCTACTACAGTTCGAAATTGGTTACTTTTGATGATTACAGCAGGAGATGATGGGGGATTATTGGTGTGGAACACTGAAATTATTTCATTATAGTCCAACGCTTCAGTCAGTTCTCTCTCAAAGGACGGCAGGGACAAAGAGTTCAGTCTGTATGTCATCACTGATGCCAGTCTTTATCTGACTGACAATTGAAAAAGAGTCTTTGAACAGCTGCTGCTGCTGCTGACGGGGAAGGGGCTGAACTAGCAGCCACATACGTGTCGTTACTACTCGGCACTTGTTGAGGAGAACGTGGCGCAGGAGGAGGTGTCTGGTTTAAGTAAAAGAGGAGGGGCTGCTTGCAATCTGGCATTTACGAAATGCACTGCCACTCAAAAAACCTGACTTATCATCATCATATGATGCACTCAGATTTGTCCCAAAAGCTTTGCTGAGCGCTGACCCACACTGTCAGGAAATATGCCAGAAGAAAACATTCCTGTACAGCAAAAAGACGCTAAGCAGCAAAAGAACATATTCAGATGTTACCCCTTTGTAATCACCAATTCATTTTATAATTTAATTATGTAACACTGTTAACATGTAACTAGTTACTCCCCAACACTGAATTAGAGATACGACTTCCTAATATACTTCCAAATTTTCACCCAACTCAAACATCTGAAACATGACAAGGAGACACAACTGCACACTCATTTTTTTCTGTAAGGGGTCAAAAGCCAAAAATGTAGGGAACAACTGGTTTAATCTTTAACAAAACTGTGTAATTTATAAGCTGATCATGTTATTTCATGTTAATTTTTAATCTGAAAGTAACTAGTAAATAAAGCTGTCAAATAAATGTAAAAAGTAAAGTAAAAAATATTTTTCTCTGAGCTGTAGTGGAGTTGAAGTATTAAGTAGAATACAAATACCTTAAAATTGTACATTCCTTGAGTTCCCAAAAGTTTACAGCAACATTTTGACCTTAAAGGTCTTCATAAGATCATCTGGAGACACTTTCATCTGGTTCAACATGCTCCGTCTGTTTTATATTATATTCTATCCAGGCCAGGAGCTTTTTTCTTAAAGTCTGAGTCTCAGTAATGGTCAGATATTCCCCTCAGGTTGAGATGTTCCAGCTCAGTCAAATCATGCCACCCAGGTCAGGGAGCTCTTTCTAGGTTGAGATGTTCCTGATGGCTGAGATGCACTCCTGTTTTCAGATGCTCTAAAAATTTTTTTTAAAAAGTCAAGATTTTCCACGAAGGTCAAGTTGTTCTAACAACTTCCACAAACCTATTTTTATGTTTTTACTGGAGTCTGACTAGAGATAACTGCTTTATTTTGGCAGAGAATGTGAATTTAATTATTGCAGAGACAGACATCATGTAGGAGTCCTGGCGTCAAACCAAAACAACAAATGAAAAAGTGTGTATGATCCAGACTCAGCTGCTGGGTAATTTACTGTCACTTCCCTTCTGTTTTTTTTTCCCAAAATTATTCAGTGAGCTTCCTCTGCTATGTTTGTTAATTAAGTGCAAATTTTTGTACAGCACAAACAAAGATAATTACTTAGTAAGTGCTTTCAAAACAGACAAAAAAGAGAGAAAAACAGGATGGAGACAAACTGCAGAGAGGAAAGAGAGAAACAGAACCTGATGGAGCGAACTATAAAATACTGCCACTGATTGTCCTCCTCCTCTAACACTGCAGTTCACTCAATGATATGTTGACATTCAGCAATATATTTGAATTGATATTTATCCAAAAGCCCTATATTATTCATTGCCATGGAAACGGACACACACTCATTATGGGATGTTCCACCTAGCAGCCTCTGAACGCCAGGATGTGTGTGTGTGTGTGTGTGTGTTCAGCTGTGGTGGATGAGTAAATTAACAGTGTGTGTGTGTGCGTGTCCTCAGGCAGCGGACGAGCTCTCTCATCCTCACTTCCTAATGAGATTTAATGCTGAGTTGTCCAGCTAACACACACACACACACACACACACACACACACACACACACACACACACACACTCAAAGATGCACACATGCACAAGTACACACAGTTCATCCAACAAAATTTTAATAATAACTTCCTGCCTTCATCCCAGCTGCACTTTGCCCATTTGACACTCACACTGCTGCAACTGAGGATGTTGTTCTGCCATTTTAAAGTAACACTGGTTGACCTACAGTGGGCGCTACATCGCTTATTAGCTAGCAGCTCTAATTTTATATATTTTTATAATAACGTCTGAGCTGTCAGTGTGTAATGTGTTGTGTGTGGCTCGTAGTGATGAACCTACAGAGAATTATCAGTGACTCTGCAGCTCCCCTCGGCTTTACGGAGCTTTATAGTGAGTTTCAGCTCATTGAAAAATATCTGCACCGACTTTGATTGCTGTGAAATTTTCCAGACATTCGGCGCCACCATGAGGTTGATACTTTTGTTCTTTAGTGAAATGTCTCAACAACTATCATATTAATTGCCATTAAATTTGGTACACATATGATGAACTGTAACATCTCTGGTGATCCTCTGACTTTTCATTTAGCATCATCATCAGGTCAAAAATTTAATTTGTCTAATACTTTTATTTATAGTAAAACACCAACTAATGACATTCCCATCAGCCTCAGCTGTACTTTGTGTTTAGTGCTAATTAGCGAATGTTAGCATGCTAATGCACCAAACTAAGATCGTAAACATTATACCTGTTAAACATCAGCATGTTAGCGATTAGGTCAAATACAGCCTCAAAAAGTCGCTAGCATGACTAAAAATTAAAAAATAATATAGTTTAAAATAATGACTTCAGTCACGTCAGGTGACACCAGGAGCCAGATCCATTCACTGATGAGGACCATGAAACGCAGCAGAAAGACTGAGTTGATTTTTTTCTCATTTTTTGTCATACATGATCCCAAGTTGAAGATAAGATATACTTTATTGTCCCTGAGGGGAAATTTGACTTGGGCAATAGCAACAGCTGCAATCAATCAAAATACAAAATGTAACCAACAAACAGTACTGTGGTCCATCAAAGACACAATAATAATTTATACAACAAAATAGGAATGATGTGTAAAATATAGCACATGCCCTGAAAGGTAAAACATATAAATACCTAAACATTATAAAATGAATGAAATCAAAGAAACGATGAGACCATAAAGCATAAAGCTACAGTGCCTCCTTACTTATGAGTAAGGATTGAGCTGGTTGTTTGTTGAAAGGGTGCTTTAGGAGGAAGGGAAAGAAAGCTTAAAGTGGTTGTTTTTACATTTGCAGGTGTGTAAACTCTACCTGTTTTCTTTCTTCTCTATACTTTCATTTCTGTTTTCACTGTATTGTCAATACTGGATTTTAACTGGCCTGTGAGGGTGCCTTGATGCTTTCTTGGTGCTCTCTTTAAATATTTTGGACTAATGATAGATTTTCAGTAGACTTTGAACAAGAAATGATGCATCTCTCATTTCCAGGCCAGATCATAAATTATACTGATTTTCATGCATTTCTGCTTTCCAAAAGACTGAAGATGCAAAAAACAGATCCAGCTCAGTAAAGGTGCCAATATACTTTTGGATTTTTTTTAAAGTTTTATAAATCCATGAAATAAAACAGAACTCAGAAAATGAAATTCAAAACTCTTTTATGCATCATTCAGCCTCCTCCTCAGCTCCACTGTTCAGGTTTTTCTGGTTAGTTCCCTCTCAGATTGAAGGATGTTAAAC